>JAQQSZ010014837.1:0-11419 GCA_028646595.1 Phalanger gymnotis
AGAGAGAGAGAGAGAGAGAGAGAGAGAGAGAGAGAGAGAGAGAGCTGAAAGTTTTCATCTCTGCATTATCTTTAAGGACCACACTGATTACTGGTCATTTGGGGGCAGGGAGCAGGAGGGGGAAGGGCAATCTGTTCTTGCGATTTCATTGATGTGGCTTCCCAGGGAGCCTCTTTGTGAACCCCTGAAGTTTATAGTCCTAAAGGGCTGTCTAGGGTACAGAGGTTGACTTGCCCAAGGTCATATAGCCAGGATATGTCCCGAGAAGATTTGAATTCAAATCATTCCTGATTTCAAGACTAGCTGGCTGCCTATCCACAATGCCATACTGCCTCTTTCCTGGTGCTATTTCTCAACAATAATCCTCTCACCACATTGTATCCAAGGATTCTCTTTCAATTGGACTTTGGGTGTGAGAAAGAGAGGCCCTTTGAGCAGTGTATGTGCCTACACTTTTTCATTTTCTCCAGCGCATAGAGGCCAAAGACCTACCTCCACTGCCCAGGTAGGAAAACAGTACCAAGCTGGACCTGGAGCCAAGCTGAGGGTGGTGGGGATAGAGGAAGGCACATCCCACAGTCCATAACTCTTGGCCTCCCTCCCCACAAGGCAAGGACTAGGATAGGTTAATCCTTAAGGGGCCAAAACTGGACACTTTGTGAGGGGAGGGCAAGATAGATAAAGAGATCTATCTACACCTCTTTACACATTCTATCTTCACATGAAGGTCACTATTCTAATTATAGGAATGGTGGTTTCCAAACTTTTTTAAACACACACCTCCATGAGCAAAAAAAAAAAATTTCCAATATATTCCCCAATATGTATATATGTAATAACTAGCATTTCCATATCGCCTGCTCTGTGCCAGGCACCGTGCTAAGTGCTTGACAAATATCTCACTTGATTCTCACAATAATGCTGGGAGGTAGGTGCTCTTATTATCCCCATTTTACCATTGAGGAGACTGAGACAAACAGAGGTTAAGTGACTTGCTCAAGGTCACAGTTAAGAAGTGTCTTGAGCTGGATTTGAACACAGGTCTTCCTGTCTCCGGGCCAGTGTTCTATCTGCTGTGCCATTTAGCTGCCAGATAGTTGTTTGTTCATAAATTATATACACGTCCTGTTATAACTATGTAGATTAAAAAACACACCCATAAAAAGACACTAAAATGCATGAAATAAAGGCAGAATATCTTGAAAATAATATCTTATTTATTAACAATAAACAAGAAAACTTGCTTTTACCAAAAATTATTTCTAATTATATTTCAATAGTAGTAATGTGATTGAATATACTTCATTATTTTTTAAAATCTTGGTTTAATACTTTGAGATGCAGTGATTCCAAGTTCTGGTTCCAAGTTCAGTTTATTTTGGTATATCGTATGAATTCTGTCTTTTATACTGGAAAAAGATGCCTAACAAAGATATATGAATAAAATGGAAGACATGCATCATTAACTGTACTTACTAAATCATGACACTCGTTTTACAAAGGTTTCTGTTGAAATCTGGCTAGCCAGTTTCCATCTTCCTTGCTGTCGATCAGTTGTTCTTACAAACAAATTGGAGAATTTTTAAATATTTAACAATTGGGTTCAAAATTGGAATTCTTTGGAAGATCTTTATATAAGTTAAAATTCTATTCTTAAGTTTTTTAAGTGTGCAGACTGAGAATTTTTATAGGTGACATGATTACATGGTTTTTGGTAACCCAGAGAAGAAGAAGTAAGCATCCAGGATGAGAGGGTAGTCAACAGTGTGGAGAGCTCAGGAAGGTTGAGGATTCTTTTTGGGAGGTGGGGAAGGAGGAGAAGAGGCAATCAGGGTTAAGTGACTTGCCCAGGGTTACACAGCTAGTAAGTGTCTGAGGCCAGAGCTGAATTCAGGTCCTCCTGACTCCCGGGTCAGTGCTCTATCCACTGCACCACCTAGCTGCCCCTAGGAAGGTTGAAGATTGAGAAAACGCCTTCAGATTTGGCAATTTAGAAATCAATGGTAATCTTAATTAGAATAGTTCCCATTGAATCAAAGATAAGAAGCAAAGATAAGAAGGAGACTAAAAACCTGGGAGACTAGAAGGATAGTGGTACCTTCCAAGAAAGGAAAGAGGGAAGATAGGAAGAAGGCTGGATTTGGGGGTAAAGACAATGTAGTGAGATCTTCAGTGCAGGTCACGATCCATCTGTGGCTGTTGATCCTGTGCCACCTCCTCTTTTTCATTGAAAAGTAAAAAATGAAGAGGGCAGGGTCTTACTCATTGGCTACTGCCAGTGAGGTAGGTTGCTTACAGCAGCCGTGGAACGACGGGGGCAGGGGGGATGCCGGGAGTACCAGGGAAAGGTTGCTTTGCAACTGCTTCAGGTGCCTGAGTTGAGCTAAGATTGTAACTGGCCCAGCCACAGAAGACCAACATTCACGGTAACTGTAAAGGGGTAACGTTGAGCTATACCTGATAAAGAGGGTAGCTTAGTTGTGTTGGAAAGAAGCCTATAACTGTCTACTAAGTCAAAGAGGGCAAGAGCCAACTCATTTTCCCATCATTTGATCAGTTGGTCACTTACCCCTTAAGGTCAGACTGTG
The DNA here is from genome assembly GCA_028646595.1 of Phalanger gymnotis. NCBI lineage: Eukaryota > Metazoa > Chordata > Mammalia > Diprotodontia > Phalangeridae > Phalanger > Phalanger gymnotis. The sequence continues at coordinate 2,589 of JAQQSZ010014837.1, forward strand.
GCCCCATTTTCAAGATCAACAGTTCAGAGCTGGAAGGGACCTGAAATATCATCTAATTTCTGTTCAATTGGTCAATTCAACAGAAAAAGCACCTGCTATGTTCAATACATTGTCCTAGGTGAAAGAATAAAGGTAAGAGTGGAGACATAAAATATAAAAATAATTTTCAAATGTCTTTGTCCTCAAGGAGTTCAAAATCTAGAGGGAAGATCAGAGACTGATGGTTCCGTGTAAATAACCCAGTTGGGCAGATTTCACTCACTTCCTGCCTTGTGATCCTATGTATGTGTTCTCCAAGATTCCTCCTTAGAGGGTCAGATAGGACCACAAATAACTGTAATTAAAAAACAGAGTATGATAAAATGAATAAGGTAGGTATCATCCAGTTATGAAAATTCAAAGACATAAGAGATTATTTCCCACTGGAAAGATCAGAAAAGGCTTCATGAAGGAAATGAGAAGTGACCCAGGCTATGAAGGCTGGGTAGGCTTTAAACAGGTAGAGAAACATAGGGAATGTATTTAAGGAAGAAGGAATTGTGTGAGCAAAGGCACAAGAGGGTAGAATGTCCAAGATTTTTACAGGGGTCATCCTGTGGACTGATTTAACTGGAGCAAAGAATATATAAAGGAAATTAGTGTAATAGAAATTCTGCAAAGGCAGGCTGAAGCCAGATGGTAGAAGTCTTGAATGCCAAGGTAATGTTTTTGGACTTTATTTGATAGGCATTGGAGAACCACTGAAAGTTTCTGAGCAAAGGAATGATGGTATCAGAGTTACGCATTAGTAAGATTACTGTTGAAGCTATGTACATTATGGATGAGAGGAGGAAGAGTCTGGAGTCAGGAAGACTGATTAAGAGGCTATGGTAATACTCATGGAAGAAAAATAAAAGGACTTTTGATAAATGAAGAAATGAAGGCTCTAAGGAATGATGGCCATCATCATATACTATGACTAGGGCAGCACCAGAAATTAATCCTGGATGCCCGAACACCTTATTACTTACTCACAATACCCCATCTCTGTCCTTAGTCCTTTAGCCATAAAGGTAGCAGAGTATCAATTGTGACCAATTCTGAAAAAGAATCTTCCACAAGTCATGTGTGTTTTTATATCTATCTATCTATCTATCTATCTATCTATCTATCTATCTATCTATCTACATGTATGTATACACATGCATATACACATATATATACATGTATGTGAATATGTACATGTGCATATACGCACGTGTGTGTCGCTATATCATATGTGTATGTGCATATACATGTACACATATACATGTGTGTATGGATATATCTATGTGTGTGTGCGTGTGTGTATGTATATACACACACGCACACACACACAATGACAAGAGTTTCATTTTGAAAAATAAGGTGGCCAGTCATCCTGCCAACTTTTTAGGGTCTAACTTCTTTTTAATGACATGAAAATGTTTTTGGAAGGTAATTTTACTAATCTTCTTCTTGCCTCTTCCTCTCACCTATATTTCTACTCACCGCAACTGTCCACATAAAGCTATGTGGAGAGTCAATGGGCTTGCCAAAGAATGAGGGGAATGGGAGAACAGGTAAGGACAAATGTCCCATACCTTGAGTAGAGCACCAAAGCTGATGCAAAGAAGGAAAAACAGTAATTCTTCCCCAATGCATATCTCCTTTCCCTCCTTGTTTTAAACATTGATCATAAGAATAAAGGGTTTTACAAGTTCAAAACATTTGAGAAGGATGTTCCTTTGAAAGAGCACAGACTGTTTAAGAGGAGCTAATGAGCATGCTACTTGAGTGTTGGTCAAGATTGCAATATTGAACATTCCGTGTTTCTACACCCAAGGTATAAAGAAGGTGAGATGATTTGTCGCAGTTACACAGGTGGAGGTGGGAAATTACTTTTGAATTAATATTCTGAAAATGGGAGTTATTCATTACACATATTAAACTGGACCTGAGATGTCTACAGTATAAGAGGCACTGGTAAGGAACGTCCTCTACTAGTGTACATCAGCATCTTTGCCACTAGAATCTGAGAGGATCATCTGGGAAACGTAGAAGTGTGACAAAGCCAGCATGTATGAGGGAATGGGGGACAGGGGCACTAACAGCTAAGGGAATCAGGAAGGGCTTGTAGGAAGCCATGCTTGAGCTGACCTTTGAAGGAAGCCAGGAATTCTGAGGCTGTGATTAGAAGGAAGGCCATTCCAGGAATTCTGAGGCTGAGATTAGAAGGAAGGCCATTCCAGGCATGGCAGACAGACCTCCAAAGACATCAGGGAGAATGAGGTATGAATGTGTGTGGCAGAGAGAAAAAGAGAGAGAGAGAGAGAGAGAGAGAGAGAGAGAGAGAGAGAGAGAGAGAGACAGAGAGAGACAGAGAGAGAGACAGAGAGAGAGACAGAGAGAGAGACAGAGAGAGACAGAGACAGAGAGAGACAGAGAGAGAGACAGAGACAGAGGAACAGAGAGACAGAGACAGAGAGAGACAGACACAAAGATAAAGACAGAGAGACAGAGAGAGACAAAGAAAGAGAAAGAGACAGAGAAGGCAAGAAAGCCAACTTAGCTGGATCATGAGGAAGAGTGATATATCCTAAAGTTAGAAAAATAAGTTGGAGTCAGCTTGTGAAGTGCTTTAAATGCCAAATGGAGAACTTTGTCTTCAGTACCAAAGGTAACAGAGAGCAGAGAGAAATAGTCAAGCCAATGTTAAAACTTCTTTTCACAAAAATTCTATTTTATTTTATTTTCAGTTCCAAATGTTCTCACTCCCTCTAGCCCTTCCCAACTCATTGAGAAGGGAAGAAGTATACTACCCATTATACAAATGAAGTTATGTAAAACACATTTCTGCATTAGCCATGTTAAAATTCCTTCTGGTTACCCTCCCCACCGCCAATTTTTAGGTAGCTTAGAATGTTTTGCCTTTTCCTGTCCTAGAACGCCTAGCCTCTGTCAAAGCTCAGCTGGATTCCCACCTTGCACTGGGCTTTTCTTGATAGCCCTTTTTGTTAAGACTCTCCACTCAGATATAGAGCCTACTATATGTTTATTTTGTTCTCATTTGTGCACATAGACTAGGAATTCCTCGAGGAACTTGTGTTTCCTATATTTCGTATCCAAAGCACCTGGCATAGTGCCAGGGAAGTACTAAACTCCTAGTAAATGTTAATTGAATGGAATTAGGATTAGAATAAGAGAGAAGCTAAGGGTCCATCCAAAAGGCAAATGGTTCATTTGCTCCTTGAATATTCCTTGGCTCATAGGCAAATAGAATATTCAGACTACCGTGTGGAGTGAAGATAGAGAAAGGAAACCAGCATATATGCAATAAGACAATTTCAGGATGGTCCATAAATTAAGGTCATATCTATTTGAATCCTAAAGCAGAGCATCCTTGGACTGAGCTGTGAATCCCTTCTCCAGGGCATCAGCCTTGATCCTTTTAGCTCCATGGTTTCCAGGCTCCAGTCAATGACTATTGAGCCTACTTAGTCCCTGACTGTGACTTCTACTTCAATGCCTCTACAAGAAAGAAATTAGAAGACTACTGTCTTCAGACCCCGGCGGCTTCCTGGCCATCCTCTGGAGATGGGTCAAAAATGGAGCCCCTCTAATTTCCCAAAAGCAGCCCCTGGGATTCTCATATCAAAGGAAGGTTGAACTGGAGCCAATTGGCTGTCTATCAACACACAATCCAAATACCAGCCAAGGCCCCTTAGCCAGTAATAAATCCGCTGAGGCTGCAAAACAGGTCAGAGATCCCCAGCAATATTGCTCTCTGGCAGTAATGATTAACTGGGCAGGGATGGGGCCCTGGTTTTCAGAACTGATAATGAGAAAGTTTTCCCTGGCTATCTCAAGTGCAGAAGGGCCTCAGAGGGGCACAGGAGCTGCCCTGACTCATAGACATCCTTCCTAATCTCAGGAGGGGGGATGTTCTTTTGTACGACCACATAGCACCCCAGACCACTCATCTGCCCCTTCCTTACCTCTCTCAATAAAGGGAAGCAGGGAAAAGATATCATAAACCCTGGAATCAAATAGTCCTCTGGTAAAGTCCTCTCTGAACACCCACATGAAGGAGGGGGACCTCCCAAGAAGATGGCAGGAAGCATAACCTGGAACCCCTTAAGGCTACGGCCTTAGACTGATAAACCCATGCAATAAGTCTGGGCCTTAGTGCATACTTATATTAGGTCACGTATCCCAAGACAATGAGGACTGAAACATTTGAGTGAAACTAGGCAGTAGTTTTAAGTTATTTAGGTAATAATCTGGCACCATTTTTTGTTAAGAAACTCAAAGTGTAGCCAAGGAACTCTTCCTCGATCTCATTCAATTCAAGTCTAAAAGAACTTATTGATCACATACCCTGGCAGACAATGAAATACATTGTAGTTACACAGGGCATCATGAAAGTCTTAGTGCTTTAATAAGCGTACAATAGTACTATGGTTTTTAGTACTATATAGATGAAATATATCACCAACATACTATAAAAAATGAAATAATCATCATCGATTATAGAATCCATCCTACTCTCAGCGGGCTATGTTCAGGATCAAATTTGCAGCATGGCTGAGTGGGGAAAGCCCTGGATTTAAAGTCAGAAGGCCTGGGTTTGAATTCTGATTCTACCACTCACTACTTAGGTGGCTTTGGGCAAGTCACTGGACCTCTCAACACTTTGGTTTGCTGATCTGAAAATAAAGGGTTTGTACTACATGACCTCTGGTGTGTCTTCCAGCTCTCCATGAATAAGAAATGATTGATTGACCTGCGTCTCTCCTTGTGAAAACATTTAGGAAAAGTCGAAGAGTACAAAGGTGCCTATTTGGCATCTCCAATGCCCTACACAATTCCAACTTCTAAAAAGAATGTAAATCTCTTTTAGAATTTTTCTGGGATTTTTCATTTGCGAAATCCGAAAGAGTTTCTAAATATGGACAAATGAAAGAAAGTCTATAGCATTCCTCTACCATAGGTGGCAAGTTATTTCCCCATTGTAGCTGTGTACATAGATTCCACTTATAATCAATGATCACCCCCTGCATGTGTGTTAGGAACAGGAGGTGGGGAGTGGGTGGAGAAGCTGGAATGGTGGATATTTGATTTTCAATTAATAGCTTTTCCCCCTGCTGATGGAACCCACCCTGAGGCTTGTATTTACTGTCACTATGAACACCATGTAGTACTGATTATATTTTTGTCACTTTGATCCACAGTGTGCCAATGTTGGAAACAGGGAAGGAAGAAAGAAAGAAAAAGAGAGCGATAAAGGGAGGGAGAGGGGAAGGAAGGAAGAAAGGAAGGAAGGAAGGAAGGAAGGAAGGAAGGAAGGAAGGAAGGAAGGAAGGAAGGAAGGAAGGAAGGAAGGAAGGAAGAGAGGGAGGGAGGAAGGGAGGAAGGAAGGAAGGAAGGAAAGAAAGGAAAGGAAGGACTAAATAAGAAAATTTGCCTAAAGCACCATATAAGTGTCAGCTCACTATTAGTGATTATTTGGGTGGCCTTGCTCCAATGGTCTCATTGTTCTGTATACAAAGACTGAGGCACAAAAGCATTCTGTGAGCTGTCCTCAGTTTCAATGGCAGGTCTGGGTTTCTAACTAGGGATCTATTGCTCTATCTGCTTGACTCTAATTCTGGAACATCTCAGCTAACCAGGAAAATACATAAGCCTGGTAAGCCTAGGAGTTTGACTCAAGGCTGACAAATTCTAAGTCACAGCCTGACCCCTAAGAGGTCACTCTGTCTTCAACTGAGAGTGTGATAACCTTCAGCCTAGAGATCATGGTTATCTTAATCCAAGACACTGCCAGAAAGAGGCCTAGATATTAATTCATGGAAGCCTCTATCTGAGGAATTCCAAAGAGAGAGAGAGAGCCAGACAGAAACAAAAAGGCACAGGATAACTGAGACAGAAACAAAGACAGAGAAGACATAAAGCAATTATTCGACAAGCATTCATCAAGTATGTGCCAGGAATGCTGGGTGTTGTGGAACACAAATACAAAAAAATGAAATGATCCCTTCTCTCGGTAGCTTACATTCTATTTGGGGAAAAGAGTACAATGAATGAATGAACGGATAGACATCTGTCAAGTCCTTGCTATGTGAAAAGCACTGTGCTAAGTGCTGGAAATACAGATATTAAAAACAAGATAGTCCTTGCTCTCACGTTCACATCAGAATAGGGGAAGACAACATATATAGGAGGCTTTAGCTAAAAGTTAGGTGAAAAGGACCCCTGGTCTTTAGGGCACAGTGGCCAAACAGATTATATGTATATGCGTGTGTATATGTATGTTTATGTGTGTATGCATTGTGTACATGTGTATACATGTGTATTTGTGTGCATGCTATCTTTCATGACCTCAACCTCTCTATCCAGACTTGCACATTCCTCCTCCTTCTTCCCACAATCTTCAATGCAGCCAAACTGGCCTTCTCTGTCCCTGCTTTCACTGCCTTTGCACCTGTCCCCCATACCTGCAATGCACTCATTATGCAATTTCTTAGAGAATCCTGATGACAAGTCACTTAACCTCCTTATGCCTCAGTTTCCTCATGTGTATGTTTATATGTATATATACATATTCACCATTTGTACACATATATGTATTTTGCAACATATTCTGTGTGCGTCATGTATACCTTGTGTACATATATGAATACATGTTCGTATACTTGTGTACATACACGTGTGTCTGTGGAATAAGTACAAGGTAGTTAAATACAATGAGGTTAGGAAGGGAAAGAAATTAGCAATTAGGGGAATGATAAAAGAAAAACTTCATGTAGAAGGTTACAACTGAACTGACACTAGAAAAAAGTGGGGTTCTCTGAGGAAGTGAAGAGTGAGTACATTCCAAGCCAGGGGAGGGGAGTGGCGGGGAAGGGAGGGGCAGACAAAGCAATGAAAGCAGACAGAGAAGGTCAGTTTGGCTGCATCAAAGTGGGGGTGGTGGTAGCAGGGATGGAGTATGTACAACGAGGCTGGAAAGACAGGCTAAGGCCATGAAAGATAAGTGAAGGATGATGAGGGACTGAACCAAATGGTGGAAGTGTGAGGTGAGAGACAAGCTTAAATGCAAGAGATGCTGGGAAGGTAGATGCAGCTGGATTTGGCAACTGAATGGATCTATGAGGTGACGGGGAGTGAGGGGTCTAGGATGACACCAAAGTTAAGGAGATTAGAAAAACAATAATTGCTTCAAGAGAAATAAGGAAGATTGGAAGAGGGTTGAATTTGTGGGAAAAATAATGAGATCTCTTTTGGACATAGTGAGTTTAAGACATTTTTGGCACATCTGATTTGAAATGTTCAAAAGGCAGTTGTTGATTCAGCTCAGTGGTGCAGTGGATAGAGTGCTGGGCAAGTCACTTCACCCTGTTTGTCTAAGTTTCCTCATCTGAGAAATGAAGATGATAATAGCACCTACCTCCAAGAGTTATTGTAAGGAAAAATAAGAATATTTACTTAGTGCTTTGCAAACCTTAAAGTGCTATATAAATCCTACCTCTATTCTTCAAGACTGAAGCTCAAGGAGAAACAACGGTTGGATATCTAGATCTGGGAGTCACCTACATAGAGATGACAGTTAAACCCATGAAACCTGAGACCCATTTATTCCCTAATAGAGTGAGAAGCGAATATAGGACAGTGCCTTGAGGAATACCCACAGTTCAAGGGTATGCTACAAATAATAATGAATAATAACTAATACTTATATAGCTTTAAGGTTTGCAAAGTGTTTTACAAATATCTCATTTAATCCTCACAATGATCCTATGCATAGCCTTTGAGAACCTAAGGAGTGAGAAGTTATGGTTATCCCAATTTTACAGATGAGGGAACTAAGGCCGAGAGGTCAATCGACTTCCCCAGGACTACACGCTAGTAAGTGCCTGAAGCAGGATCTGAATCCAGGTCTTCTTGACTTCAAATCCCATACTCTATTCACTGTGCCGCTTCACTGCATCATAATAAGCAAGCAAAGGAGACTGAAGAGTGGTCATAGAGGCAAGATGGAGCCTGGAGAGTGTAGTATCTTGAAAACCTAGAGAGTAGAGATTCCAGGAAGAAATGGTGTCATAGGAAGCAGAGAGGTAAAGAGGGATGAAGAGGACTTCCCAGAGCCAAGATGGCAGAGTAAGCAGTAAATCGCTGTAACTCTTCCAATATTGACCTCCAAACAACCATAAAATAGCACCTCCAAAACAAATCCTGGAACAGCAGAACCAGTAGAAAGACCAGGTGAAACAATCTTTGAGCCCAAGAAACTTGAAAGATTGTCAGGAAAGGTCTGTCTCACTTGGGTAAAAGGGAAGTGAAGCACAGGAAAGGAAGTATCCCTGAAAGCCCCACCCCAGAAAGCCAGCAGTCAATCCTGAGACCCAGTGCAGCAGAGTAGGCAAATGCCAACACTAGGACCCACCACATGCCTCAGCATAACCAGAGGAATGGGCAGACTCCAGCTCTGAGAACCACCATGTGCTTCAGCGTAGCCTTGGCAAACAGGAAACCTCCAGTGGCCAGACCTCCATGTGCTTCAGTGCAGCCTCAGGTAAACAGGTAGATGTCAGCCCTGCAGGCGCCTAAGCCAACAGGCAGGTGCCAGTGCTGGGTCCACCACGTTCTTTAGCATAGCCCTAGGCAAACAGGTGGCTACCAGTGGCCAGACCAACATGTGTTTTAGTGTAGTCCTGGGGAAATGCAGAAACATGCCACTGGCTTCAGCATAGGCCAGACATCAGCACTAGGACCCCTGACTCAGCACCAGGTAAGCTGCCAGACCCCTAAGCCTCCAGCAGTAGCAGCCACCC
>JAQQSZ010014838.1:0-11419 GCA_028646595.1 Phalanger gymnotis
TTGGCTCAGCTCCGCTCCCCTCCCCTCGGCTGGGGGCTGGGAGTTCTGTTCGGGACAGACCTTACCCCGAGACCATCCAGGCAGACCTGGGCTGGAGTCCTGCTTCCCTCTGCCCCTTTGTGGGTTCTGTAGTTCTAGAATTGGTTCAGAGCCATTTTTTCATAGGTTTTTGGAGGGACTTGGAGGGGAGCTCACGCCACTTACTGCTTTCCAGTAGCCATCTTGGCTCCGCCCCCAGCTCTGTCCTTTTCTATGCTTCCTGTTTTAATACAGACAGCTCTCACTTTTCATAACTTTGAATATCAAAGTTCCAGCCATTAAGTGTTGCTAAACAGTGATTCATATTTCTCTTTTGCAACCTTTACCTATTCACCTATTGGTTTCCTCTGAAATCATTAATTCCTATGACCAAAAAAAAAGTAATTTTCTGGTGTACAGCCTGGAGGTTCTAGGAATACCTATGTTAGGGAGCACCTGTATCCTCCCAGGTCAGTGTTCCAGAGAGCCAATTTTATCTATGTCTTTGGCTCCTTTTCCCTTTCTTATCTGTCTGTCTGTGTCTGACTCACACATACATACACACATACTCACACACAAATATACTCACAGTCATATACCAACACAAGTACAGGGTCATGTACCCTATTGTGGATTCTTTTTTCTCCTATTCATCCTATATTTCTGATTCAACATTTTACATACATTTGAAATTGTGTGGGCTATTTTAAAGTAACTTACTCAATCAACTAGCAAAACCAACAAAAAACATTAATCTTGCAGGTGTTCAACAGGTATTTGTTGAAAGCACAAAGAATGCCATACATAAGGAACAACACTTAGAGTTTCTTAACCGTACATGTGTGTACCCTGCAAGTGGAATAAATACATGTATGTGTTCACAAACACATAGACATATATGAGAGTGATGCCAGGGATTATTGTCTCTGATGGATTCTAGATTTATTTTACGAAATTTGTAAACCCAAAAGCTATGAAGTAATTAGCATTTTGGTTTTCAAGCCCTGAAGCAAAAAAAGAAAATTGTCTTTCTCTTCTCATCCCAGAATGTGCTGTATACATGCAGTGTCACCATGTGCTGCTGTCCTCAAGATTTATATCCTCAGTGTGTTGTTGCCAAGAGACATTTGACTAGCACCCTTTCACATGACATTTGTTTGTTCAAATGTAACACAATTCATTGTCTGTACAAGAGAGTGTTGGTGCTGTGATATTAAGCAGCCAATTACTCCTATGTTTGGCAGCCCATCAGGCACTCTGGCTTTTGGCGGACAGCCAGGTCCTTACATAGACAAGGGCATGGCACACATACATGTGCACACATATACTTACATGTGAGTGATTCAGGTGACAGACACTGTCTCTTTTAGATACTTCATTTCTTTTAAATAATTTATTTTCCTACCCTCCAACCCTCAACATAACCATGTTCAGTCTTGTTCTATGAACTAGATTTCTTTTATGTGGTTTCTGTGCTAAGGAGATTAAATCCTTTCCAATAGGCACTGCTTTAATCGAGTTGATAAACTTTTATTGAACTTGAGCACATTAAAATGAAATGTAAACAATAGGTGGTTTGGGCATTGGCACTGGTCTCTTTCAGTCTACACCAAGCCAACATGCCTTTTCTGGAAAACAACAGCTTCATATCCAGGACATTTTATATGCTTAATTAAAATCTACTCCAATAGCATAATGGTATTTTTAAAAGGGAGAACAGAATTTCTACTATTCGATAGAAGTCTAAAAGAAACAGACAGATAGCAAAGGATTAGTGTTTTTCAAATATAGCTGGCAAAAATGCATTTAAAAAATAGATCTTTATATTTCACAGAGATAGTAGATGATTCGGTGTTTTACAACACCACTGTCTACTAATCTGTGATCTGTTTTGTCTGTGAATGGGCTTATGATGGTGGTTTATTGAATAAGGGCCAAAAATGATGTTAAATAAACAGTTTATACAAAGCAACTAGGCTGAAAAATTCAAACTCAGACTTGTTTCAGGTCTTAACCAAAATAAACTTTATTATACTTTCAATTGGACATTTGAATCTTTCAAGGTATGTTCTCTTTCTTTAATGTTAAAGGGGGAGGGGGGGGTGGGACGGGAATCAGCTGCCCTGGTTCTATTTTGAGATGTTGGAACTGTAATTCTAGAGGGTATATCAGTTGGGTTTGCTTTTCTTACAACTCTATGCTGTTTCTTTTGAGTCAGATCAGGTTTTCAGCTCAAACTCATCTCATTACTTTTACAGTGAGGCAACTTGAGAAAGGACTATACTGAAGTAAGTCAAGGAATAGATTTGTATCTGGTTCCTCAATCAAGGCATTTTCAAAGCTGGTATTAGTAGCTGAGGTTCTTCTACATCTTTGATTCAATGAGGCTTGGCAATAATTTGATGATTTTATAAAATTTCAGCTGAGGTCTGAGAACTGAATATGTGGGAATTTTCAAAGGTTCTTAATATAAGCTGATAGATTTCAGCAGATTTGTGAATTTATTATTATATATGCATAATATATACAGATATGTGTAATTGTATTTCAATACAACTGATTTCCTTTGTAATGCTATGTTTTATGCATTTAAAAACCTTATTCTGAGAAGGCATCCACAGGCTTTATCAGATTGCCAAAGAGATCCATGATACAAAAAGTTTAAGAATTCTAGATATAATTTACCTAGATTTTAGGAAAGGATTCGACAAAGTTTTTCATGTTACTCTTGTGGGGAGATGTGGAAGAGACATGAATGTGCAATGGTTTGGCTAGCTGGACCAAAAGATTAGTCATTAATAAGTTGACTTTAGCTTGGAAAGTGGACTTTAAGTGCCCTAAGTATATATGCTTGTCTATAAACTGTTAAACATTTTTATCAATGACCTGAATAATGACATGCTTATCAAATTTGTACATGACATAAATTTTGGAGGATGGGATTCTTAAAAGGGTATAGATTAGGGAGGTAGTGGTTAAAAGTAAGTTAGATATATGAAGAGGGATAGAATAAAAAGAAAGGCTGAGAAGGATAATAGTAAAAAAAAAATAAGATGGAGAAAAGTAAACAAATAGTCATTATAACTCTGAATGTGAATGGGACGAACTCACCCATAAACCAGAAATAGAAAGAGGAATGCATTAAAAATCAGAATCTAATAATATGCTGTTTACAAGAAACATACTTAAAAATGAGAGAGACACACAGAATTCCAATATAGGGATCGATGAAAAAAATTAGGGGTAGCAAAGTTAAAGCTAAAATAACCTTAATTAAAAGAGATAAACTACTTTAGGATAAAAAGTACCACAGACAACGAAGCAATATCAATACTAAACCTATATGCACCAAATACTATAGCATTTAAACTTTTGAAGGAAAAGTTAAATGAATGAGTTACAGGTGGAAATAGATAGTAGTATTGTAACAGTAGGAGACTTTAATCTTCCCTTCTCAGCATTAGATAAATCCAACCAAAAGATAAATAACAAAGAATTCAAGGAGGTAGATAGAATTTTAGATAAGCTAAATATGATAGATATCTGGAGAGAACTGAATGGGAATAGAAAAGAATACACCTTTTTGTCAGTGGTATATGGTACCTTTACAAAGACTTACCACATATTAAGGCATACAAATTTTATAGTTAAAAGGAAAATTAAATGCATCCTTTTCAGATCACAATGCAATAAAATTATATTTTAAAAAGGACCATGAAAACATAGAATAAAAACTAATTCGAGAATAAACAACCTAATCTTAAAGAATGAGTACATTAAAGAACAAATCATAGTAACAATAATTTCATTAAATAGAATGACAATAATGTGACAAAATATCAAAACCTATGGGATATGGCAAAAGCAGTAATCAGAGTAAAATTCATATCTATTAATGCTTATATTAATAAAGGAGAAAAAGAGCAGATTAATGAACTGGATATATATTTTTTAAAAACTAGAAAAAATAAACTAAAAATCTCCAATTAAACACTAAATTGGAAATCTAAAAATTAAAGGTGAGATTAATAAAATTGAGTGTAAAAAAAACTATTGAATTAATTAAAACTAGAAGCTGGCTTTACAAAAAAAAAATAAAGTAGATAAGCCATTGGTTAATATGATTTTAAAAAGAGAGGAGAAAACCAAATCACTAGTATTTTAGAAAAAAAGGGTGACTAATGAAAATGACTAATGAAAATAAAATCAATAAAATTATAAGGAATTATTTTGCCCAATTATATGCCAATAAATTTAATAATTTAAGTGAAATGGAAGAATATTTACAAAAATATAAGTCACCTAGATTAACAGAAGGGAAATAAAATATCTAAATAAACCTATTTTAGAAAAAGAAATTGAACAGGCCATAAATGAGCCTTCTAAGAAAAATGCACAAGGACCAGATAGATTTACAAGTGAATTTTATCAAACATTTAAAAACCAACTAATTCCAATATTAAATAAATTATTTGGAATAATAGGCAACAAAGGGGTCCTACCAAATTCCTTTTATGAAGTAAAAAGGATACTGACCCTTAAACTAGAAGGAGTTAAAACAGAGAATGAAAACAATAGACCAATATCATTAAATGAATATAGATGCAGAAATCTTAAATAAAATTCTAGCTAGAAGATTACAACAATATATTACAAATATTGTATGTACATTGTGACCAAGTGGGATTTATAACAAGAATTCAGGGGTGCTTTAACAGAAGGAACACTATTAATATGATTGATTATATCAATAATGAAAGCAACAAAAATCATATGATTATATCTGTAGATGAAAAAAAACTTTTGATAAATTATAACATTCATTTCTATTTAAAAAAAACACACTTAAAAGTGTAGGTATAAATGAATTTTTCCTTAAATTGATAAGAAGCATTTACCTAAAACCATCAGCAAGATGATTAGGGAAAAAGGAAAAAAAAACCTATATATTCTAAAATGTTTATAGTAGCTCTCTTTGGGGTGACAAAGAACTGGAAAGTGCAGGGACACCCATCAATTGGAGAATGGCTGAACAAGTTGTCTATATGATTGTGATGCAATACTACCATACAATAGGAAATGATGACCTCGATGATTTTAGAAAAATATAGGAAGACTTACAAGAGCAAATTGAGCAGAACCAAGAGAATGTTGTATACAGTAACAGCAATATTATTTTAAGAGTAACTTTGAGTGACTAAGTCATTCTGACTCTTATAAATACCCAAATTATTACAAATGACCTATGAAGGAAGATATTATCTGCATCCAGAAAAAAAACTGATACATAGAGGTATATATGGTATGCTTTTACATATATGTATATACATATTTGCATCTAATGGTAGCCATGGGGGAGGGAGGAGTTACATGATAACTATTATATATTTAAAAGCAAAAGCAAGTTGTACATAATACATGTGCAATCTTCTTTTTTTTTTTCTATTCTGCCTTGTTATGGAAGAACTTGTTTTATTTCTTAAGTTCAGAATAAAAAGATTGTGAGATATAGTTTTACATCTATCAGATTGGCTAAAATGATAGAAGGGGAAAATGACAAATGTTGAGAGAGATGTGGAAAAACTAGAACACTAACTCCCTATTGGCGGAGCTGTGAACTAATCCAACCCTTTCGGGAGAGCAACTGCCTATATACTTTGATACCACTGATAAATAGAAATATGTATAGTATGGTTTTACATATACATATATACATATTTGTGTCTAATGGTAGCCATCTGTATGGTAAGGGGAGGGGAAAATATAGAAAGTGCACAGCAGAGAATAAAAGAAAATTTAGATGGAAGCATAGAAAGCAGAGTAGCTTTGAAAATGACATGTAGTGCTAATTACATAGTTTCTTTAAAAAAAGTAAACTGAAATGTAAATTTATGGTTTTATGATGAATGCTCTTTGTATATTTTGCTGTGTACATGGAAGTGTTTATTTCTGGCTTTACATATTTGAGTTTGAAATGAATAACAAAAAAGAAGAAAAAAATTAAAGAAAAGCCAGAGAAACCTATGAACAACTATAATACTCTGAAGACAATCACAAGTTTCCAATGGCAATCCATATGAATGCTAATAAAACCTAATTTCTTTCTTATTTTCTTGTTGAAAAATAAGAAATAAAAATTTTACTATTTTCTTCCTGTTTACCAATGGATGGCATTGTGTATTCCTGCAGATGCACACACTCTCATTTGATGAATATTGGTCTGCAGGAGTCATGTTTCTTTTTCTGGATTCATGGTGACACGTTCTCTACATTATCATTCCTATAGATCACTATATGATTCAATTGAACAAGTATTTATTAAATACTTACTATGTGCAAGGTGCCAAAAAAATATGTACAATTCATTATGCTTAGCACCGAGGATACAAAGACAACAATTAAAAATCTCTGCCCCTGAGAGGTTTACAATCTACTCCAGAAAATTTGGTCATTTCACTGTCCCCAGAATTTGCACTTGCCCAAATCTGTGGCTTTGAG
Source organism: Phalanger gymnotis (assembly GCA_028646595.1). NCBI lineage: Eukaryota > Metazoa > Chordata > Mammalia > Diprotodontia > Phalangeridae > Phalanger > Phalanger gymnotis. Next base: position 6,517 of record JAQQSZ010014838.1, read on the forward strand.
AAGAGCATCTTTCAAGAACCAGATCAAATCACGGTATAGAACAGCAGAATAGTCTAATACAGAGTGGCAGGCTAAAATGATTTGAGTGTTCCTTAAGAGTCACATAATTTCTCTGTATTTCAATTTCCATATCTTTCAAATGGGGCTAATGTTTGTTCTAGATACCTCACATATTTGTTTTTAAAAAATGATTTATGAAGCTCAAAGTGCTCTAGATGTTTAGTTATTATTTTTTCTTGGCGTCTTTCCTTGCATCGTTGTCAATATATTCAGTCTAATTCAATTCAACAAATATTTGCTAAGCTAATACTATATGTTAGGTACTGGAAATATAAGGAGCACCAAAACATTTGCTAAAGAGTGTAGATTCTATAGGAATGATTTATCTACTGGTCTATATTGGGAATATTTTGAGGGAATGTATTTCACATGGCACACCACCCTACCCTTGAAGGGTACTCAATAAGAGTTGGTTGATGGGTTGAAGGCTGAGTAAACCCAAACCAACTTCTGACTTCTGTAGATTTGTGCATGAGCCTTTATTCCTTGTAAACATTTCTGGGAGTTGTAATTATTGGCAAAATAAATAAATAAATAAATGTTTGGATTATATATAAATTGTAATGATTCAAGTTCTCCTTAACTACCATAAATAAATAGAAAGTGTTATTTCTATGCAACCAAGAGATAAAGCACCACAATTTTTGAACCCTCAACTAAAGAAGAGTTCAGTAAACCTAACAACCACATCTCCTTTAGAGCTCTAGACCTCTCTGTACATGTTAGCATTATACCAGACCTAGTAAAGTCATATAATTTTACAGTCCAAACTCTATTCACCATACATCATTAAGGAAAGAAGTGTCAGAAAAGCTTCTAACCTAAAAATAATGAAAAAAATTTGAGACCAAAGAGGAAGGCAGATTCCTGAGACTAGGGTCTAGTCTAGAGGTCTAACAATTTACAGACATAAAAGAAATCACATAAGGAATTTAAACAATTTTGATGAAATAAACATATAGCGATTCTCAAGTTAAACCCCCTCCCTCCCCCCCCCCACGACCTATTGCCCTATCATTTGCTGTGATTGATCATAATGACAGAGTTTAGGTCAGAATCAACAATAGCTCTGACTAAAATCACTTGTCTCTGTTTACTTCGCTAATTTTGTCATTAATGGCAGCAAGGCTTTGCATATTTTTATGACTAATGACTTCAGCAAATTGATGCAGCTAATTCAAATCTTTTGTGCATAAAGTAATAAAAATTTGGAGCTTCATATCATTTTCTTGAAGTGGATTACTTCTAGTAATGTAGAGTGTCCCTAGGCCAACCCATGGGTTGAATCTACCAGACCAGCCAGATGGCAGAATTTCAGGCTCTCTACAATTTTTGGTAATGAGTTTGAAGCACTATCACTTACCTGCATTTTAAAACCTCAGCTTCCTATTAATAACAGAAAGGAGGAGTGGTACAGGAAGAAATGGATTAGTGGCTTTGTGACTCAACTATTAGACTAATAGTAAATTAAATAGGGTTGTTTATTATTATTATTATTGTATTTGAGAAGGAAGGACATCCTTTCCTCATTTGCAGAAGTTTATGGCATTATAAAGTAAAAAGAGACTAAAATTATGACCCAATTATAATATGTTTAGTGTGTATTTCCAAATTATAATAGTATCGATCAATTTCCTATTGGGTTTGGAGTAGGAAGAGGGACACCTCCTTAGGATGGGTAAAAATTGAGGCTGTGGAATTTGCATACAAATGCATCCAGATTCCTTGCTCACTCTCTTCCATGACTGAAGATTGTGATTCCACCCATAGAGAATGTGGTCTCCATGCCTGGACTGATTTCACCCACTGGAGAATGCTCACACCTTGTATAGAACAGGAGCCAGTTTACAAGTTTTGTCTCTAGTTGTAGGGGTGGGGAACCTGCAGCCTTAAGGCTACTTCCGGCCTTCTAGGTCCTTGGGTCCTTGGATTAAATCCAAGTTTTACACAATAAATCCTTTTATTAAGGAGATTTGTTTGGTGAAGTTTGGATTCAGTCAAAGGGCAGCACTTGAGAACCTAGAGAGCAACAAGTGGCCTTGAGGCAGTAGGTCCCCCACCCATACACACTTCTAAGTGACTCTAAAAGCAGAGGGGGGAAAAAGTAGTTTTTCACCTTGAAGTTTCAAAGCCTTACTGAGTCACCTAAAAAAAGAATTCTAATATACCATGGATTCACAAATTCTTAGATATGAAAACAATGTTTAAATATTCTACTGGGCAAAATGAGAAACATTCTGTAAACATTGAAGTTTCAACTCTGATCATAAAAAACAAAATTTTCCAATGAATTTGAGATGCTTTGGAAAAGTATATTCATTTGCAAAAAGACAGATTCAGTGAAAAAAAACAAGGAAACTGGTTCTGAAAATAATTTGAAATATGATTTTGAAAGAGAGGTGCAATGTTAAGAAACTAACAGTATGAGAAAGAAAGCAAAATATTGAACCAATATATAAAAAGAAATGCAATTTTGTGATTTGAGAAGTTCAGTCTGGGTTAATCAGTCAAAAAAATTAAAAACTCAATTAAAAGGTAATTGGAAACATATGAAGTTGCTCTTAAAAGTAAGATTTTTAAAAATACAATTCAATTTCAGGAAAAGGGAATTAGTGATTTTTTGGTTCAAAAGGGACAAGACAGGTCCTCATTTTTTTGCCCAGAATTTCAAAAGGTATTACAGAAAGTTTTAGGAAGTTTTAGAGAGATCAGAGAAGAATAGGACAAATTACCTTGGCAGTAAAAGTGTCTACTTCATTTGGATAATCATTTTTTTTTCTTCTTCAGGAAGTGATGGGGTTTAGACTATGGGAACCCCCTTGAACCCCATCCTGAATCTTCCCACTTGATCTGGCTTTTCATACCCAAATATCCTAGCCTAGCTTTCCATTGTCTGGTTACCTCTGGATTGCCTTCTGGCTGTTCCCAAGTCCAACAGCCCAGCTCTCTGTTGTCTTTCATTTTCACATAGCCTTCACCTATTTCGCACCCTGAAATCTGACCTCACTCCAGTCACCGCAGTCTGCCCTATAAACCCCTCCTCCCATCACCCCAGACTCCACAGTCTTTTGGTATAGAAGTTGCATCTTGCTTCCATTAAGGTGCTCAGATTCAATCTAGCTCAGCTCAAATTAATCTGGTCCACTGGCATTAGTGTCACAAAAGCTCAGGCTCCCCAAGAGTCTACCCAATATGGTGAATCTTTAATAAACTTTGCATTTCTTTGGCTGAGAAGGCTTGAGTTGAATTCATTTGGCAAGACCCAGTTGTGTTGGCAATCAAAATGGACTCTTAGCGCTCAGTTTAACCAAGTGCCCTTGAAGAATTTGGCCTTTGTTTCCTTGATTAGATTGGGAGTCCTTGGTGACCTCCTTGTCTCAGGGGAGGGCCTAGTTTACATGGGTTTGAATGGCATGTTTGGGACATCAGAGGCTTTTAGACCACGTGGGTTTAAGTGGCCTCTTTGTGATGATTTTAGGTCACATGTGACTCACCCTAGGTGACTCACCCTTGACCCTGAAAAAAATATAAAACCAGGGGTTAGCTTTCTCTTTCTCGGAGCTCTGCACCACAGGAAGAGTGGCACGTGACACTGGGCCAGCCATTGTCCAGCTCCCTGGCTGTGAACTCAGATGTTGATGCTTTTTGGTAACTATGAATTGTGATTTGGTCTGTTTCTAATGTATCTTTGTATTCGTATTTGCTCTGAAGCTCAGGGTGCTGGCTTTTTCCCCTGAACTAAGTGAGTGATATTTGTATGCTGGATTAAAGTAAACTTGTCAACCCCTTAGTTGCTTCCCTTAGTAAAGGAGATCAAAAGAACCTGGGCTTTTGCAGCATTCTTGTTGTTGGGCTTGTGCTGGTCTTTCATCCCCACAACAGCTGCTAGCCGGATTGTTGAAACACCTGCATGTTAGTATTTTCGGGTCTCGAGCACCCCGTAACCCCAAACCTCATCATATGATTCCCTGATCGGGAATATTGCTAATCTCAAGTTCTTCTCCAGCCAAGACTGGAAGGTATGTAAGCCTCCCCTTCTCCCTAAAGCCTTCTGGCTCTCCAAATATTTTGGAGGTGCTTTTTGGTCCCAGTTGGCCAGACGGCTAGAAAGCTGTCTCGTACTCAGCCTGAGTGGGTATGTTGGAAGCCATGGACCTGGGCATAGCTTCTGAAGTATAGAGGACAAGGACGGATGCCCCATCCAGAAGGGTATGCTTGATTTTTTCAATTCTCTTGGTGCTAGAGAATTGGGAAAACTTCAGGCACTTTTTTGTGGGGTTTTTTTGGGAGTCTTGTTTTGTTTTGTTTGTCTCACAATGCTTACTCCTAACTTCTCCTCTATTAAAAAAGGGACTTCCAGCCCTTCACCACCTATAATGAGTCAGTCCTTTTTAATTCCTACAAATTTGCCTTTGGGTTATCTTTTACAAAATTGGGAAATTTTTAGTTTCTCTAAAGAACTTAAAAAGAAAAAGCTGGTTTTCCTTTGCAACACTGGCCTCAATATCGCCTAGGGGGCCACAAAGGGTGGCTCATTTGGGGGATTTTAAAACATAATACTCTTTTGCAGTTGGAATTGCACTGTTGCAGGCAAGGCAAATGGACATAAGTTGCCTATGTGATGGCCTTTCTGGAGCTCTCAGAACCCCATCCTGAGGAAAGACTGTACGATACTGATGGCTAGAACCATCCCACAAAGCACAATGGGGGTCAACAGGACATTTTGGATGATGCTCTTATGGCCCCCAGGGCTTTGTCCTCTCCCCCCCCCCGCCCCCCCCCCCCCCCCGGCAACCACAGCTCAGGCCCCAGCTATGGGTCTTACAAAGTGCCTCCCTCTGTG
>JAQQSZ010014839.1:0-11419 GCA_028646595.1 Phalanger gymnotis
TAACCAGCCTCCCCATTTTGATATTTTGATCAAAAGCTTCCAGGCCCAATAAGTCCGCCTCACAGGAGTAACCAGGAGGCCACAGAAAAACATGATGATATTAAATAATTAAGAAAATTAAGATAATTAAGAAAATTACCCACTGACCTCAAGTCCTTGCTCGGCACTCCTTCATCCACACACGGGTCAGCTCTGCTTCCGCAGCTCCTGCTTTGGCTTTGGCTTTATCTTCAGCTTCAGCTGTAGCTGTCTCTGGCTCCAACAGAAAATCAATCTTCGAGCTGTCTTCTCTCCTCTTATCGAGTTTTTTGACATCATCAAGCGTTGTCTGAATGACCGGAGTTTATTGGTTCTTGAGTTGGCCCCTCCCCTTAGGACCCTAGTTGGTTCACATCCACATAGATTAGGTTAACACCTAATAGGGTATGGCTCTGGAGTTAACACCTCCCCTTAGCCAGCCCCACCTTGGGCCCCACCTCAGTCATCAATACACACTCACATAGGTTCCACACCTAATAGGGCTTTGGACCTGGGGCTTAGCACCTATTAAGGCTTAATAAAATACACTGAGTTACTCAAAGAAAACAAAGGCCATTTTGCTATACCACTTGGTGCATATATGTTTAGTAATGATATTACTCCATTGTCTATGATACCTTTTAGCAGGATGTAGTTTCCTTCTTTATCTCTTTTAAGTAGATCATTTTTGCTTTTGCTTTGTCTGAGATGAGGATTGCTACCCCTGTTTTTTTTTTGTTACTTCGGCTGAAGCAGAATGTATTCTGCTCCAGCCTTTTCCCTTTACCTTGTCTGTGTCCCTCTGCTTCAAATATGTTTCTTATAAACAACACATAGTAGGATTATTGCTTTTAATCCACTCTGCTATCTGCTTCCATTTTATGGGAGAGTTCATCCCATTCATATTCACAGTTATAATTACTATCTATGTCTTTTTCTCCATTCTATTCCCCTCCCCCCTTTATGCTTTTCTCTCTTCTTTCTCCCTTTCCCTCCTGACTAGAGTTTTGCTTTTGACCACCACCTCCCTCAATCTGCCCTCTCTTTTATCAGCCCCTTCCCTTTTCTTCCCCTTTCCCCTTACTACTTCCTCCCTTCCTTCTATCCACCCCCTCTCTTCTCTTTCCCCTTTTCCCTCCTACTTCCTATGGGATAAGTTTGATTTCTATACCTGAATATGTTATTCCCTCCTTGAGCCAAATCTGATGAGGGCAAGGTTCGCACAATGCTCATTTCCCTCCCTTCTTTCCCTCAAGTGTAATAGGTCTTTGTGCCTCTTCAAGTGATATGATTTACCCTTTTCTGCCTCCCCTTTTATCTTCTCCTAGTACAATCCCTTTTCACCACTTAATTAGATTTTTATCATCAAAGTCAACTTATGCCCATGTCCTCTGTCTATGTATACCCCTTCTAAATGTCATAATAAATATTCAGTGCTCAAGAGTTACAAGTATCATCTTCCCTTGTAGGGATGTAAACAGTTTGCCCTTAATGAATAACATGCTGTTGTTGTTTCAATTCTTTCCCATTTACCTTTTTATGCCTGTCTTGATGCTTGTATTTGAAGATCAAATTTTCTCTTGAGCTCTGGTCTTTTCATCAGGAAGGTTTGGAGGTCCCTTATTTCACTGAATATCCATCTCCTCCCCTGAACAATTACGTTCAGTTTTGCTGCATAACTGACCTTTAGTTCTAATCCAAGCTCCTTTGCTTTACAGAATATTCCAAGCCCTTGAGTTTAAGATTTTAAGATGTGCTGGGGCCAATCATTCCCAGTTTAATGATTAAATCCTAATTTAAGGACTGGGATTCCACAACACTGCAAGGTTAAGTGACTTAGGTTAAGTGACTTAAACAAGGTTATCACAAGGCATAGACTGTTAGAAATTCAATTCCTTCTTTCCTTTCCCTGTCCAGTAAGCTGTTGTTCTTCTGAATGCTCCCCTGACCATCTCCCTACCACTACCACCACCCAAATTAAGCAAAATAAGGATGGTTACAAACAGATATTTTTGTATTTGAAGCTATTTTTAAACATGAACTTTGGACATACTAAGTGCTTCCCCCCATCCCAAACAGTCTAAGAATAAATGTTGAATTTCTTATTATTGTCTTTCTTATTCTGTTTCCACTGTAAAATGAAACCTTCTCTGAACTACAGTTGAAATTCTTAGTGCTGAGTAAAGAAACAATGTAATTTTTAGTAAGTGCCAACAATTTCCATGTGAATGGGGCCTTTATTAAACATATTTTAACACTCCTGTGGATTAATAATGTGTTAGCAAAAAAAGACATGTTGAGCTTAGCTCAATTATCCTTCTATCCCAATTATACTGTGACATTAAATCTTGTGACATTTCATAAGAAAGGCCATTTCACCCATGGCTACCTCGAGTGCAGACAATTTATGCAACAGTGTTCCCATAGACAAAATTATGAAAAGCAGGCATTCTAATATGCTGATATGTCTAACTGCCCATGTAAATTAAATAAGGCTTAGCAAAATATATACATTGTTAATATTGTGATTACCTGGTATCTGAGACAAAAGAAAGATTGAAATTAACCACACCAACAACTTCATCATAAAATTAAACAAATGTACACTGATAAAAAATAGGGAAAAAAAAAGTAAAGTAAATAGGATTTTGAAAAGTGTTCGTGTCAGCGAGGTACTGAGCGGAAGCTGATCTAAGGAATGTGTATCCCTCTAGCGCAGGGTTTGGACTTCAATCAACCTTAGTGTTTCTTTAATATACAGTTAATTTGCCTTCAGAGGTTTCTAAGACCGTCTTGTCACAGAGAAACTGAAGCGTTTAAGTTTAACTGTTGATTCCTTTATCTTTTAACTTGATTTTATTTTAATCATTTTAGTTAATAAGTTATCTCTGCATGCTAAATAACCTCTTAAAAGTGGCAGGTAGGCAGGCTGTGGCATGGGGTAGGGGAGGAATTAATTAGGTAATACTTGGCTTATATGGACAATGACAAAAAGCTAGTGGAACTGATCCCCCAACTGCCACCGCTAATTTATTATATAACATGTACTTTTTAACCACACTGTGGAAAGTAACAAAGGATTCAGTAGTAGGAGATTCTGTCAAAGACACCTATAAAACACAAATGTGCCGTCATTTATAATATTTGGGTTTTATTTACATATTGCAATGACAGCCAGCAGAATTGACATTTTCATTTAGGCAGCTAGTTGGCATAATAGAGAGAAAAACAGACTTGGAGTCAGGAAGACCTGACTTCAAATCCTGCCTCAGATATGTACTGGCTGTGTGCTCCTAGATAAGTCACCTGACCTCCATCAGTCTCAGACAAGCCTTTCCTTGTCTGTAAGGTGGGAGTGATGATAGCACCTACCTGGAAGAAGTGTTGTGAGGATAAAATGAGATAACATTTGTAATTCACTTTGCACACCTTAAAGCACTATATGAATGTCTATTTGTTACTATTGTTACGGTTGTTATTTTTGTGCCAAACAGCTAGCTTGGCTAGTTCTGATCTCTACTCTCACACTGCATTTAAAAATTGATCCAATGGTTGTGGTTGTATGGACAGAGACAAGCTTTCTAACCTCTGAGTGTATCTTGCTTTAGAAAAGAAAAGAGCTATATGATAAGTGTTTCTTTTTAATGATCCAGGAGAACAGAAAGTTATTCAAGTGAATAGGAGAAAAAAAAATCATAGCCAATGCTCCAGAGATCAGTCTCTTTGTTTAGCAATTTCTATGTCTTCTGTGCAGAAACAAGAATCATAGATTAAGAAATCATAGAATTTTAGCCCTGGAAAAGGCATTAGAGGTAAGATAGTACAATAGTCTCATTTTATTGATGAAAGAACTCTGGAGACTGACTAGTCCAGGATGACACTATTAGATAATGACAGAGCCAAGACATAAAACCCTTTTGTTTTATTTTTAACCTGAAAGTACTGACCATGTCTTCTGTGCTGTCTGGAAGGCCTGGCAGATACTTTATAAAGCTAAGATTGCTGACCTCAGTATTATCATTTCTGTGTCATTTATTGGGAGGTCTGGTGCCAAACAACTGCCCATACTATTTCCTTTTCTTTTTTTTTTACCCCAAAAGGTTTAAAAAATGTCGTATATGATAGAATCGTCGTAAGGTAGGGACAATTGATAAAATATTTTCTGCTGAAACGGTTTGTGCTTGACATGTGCAGCAGCTGGCGAGGTCTCTGACCACTGCCATAAGCATACCCAAAGGGAAAAGAGACGGCCTCACAAGGTCATATCAGGCATAAGCAACAGCTGCGCCTGTGGCACAAATCACCGTTGGCTGAATTCCTATGATCGTACTAAGTGCAAATCCACTCAGACATACAAAACATTCTCAAACTGACACACACAGGACATGCCAGCCTGGTTGCCTTCCCCAGACATAAGAAATATCCAAGAGTACAAATGCACCCAGAAAAGGAATCCCAGACCACCCCAGTGAGGCTGTTTCACAGCAGAGAAGCTCCCGAATTACTTCCCTCTCTCCCTTTACATTCATTCTGCCCTACACAATACTGAGGTTTGTACTTGACTTAAAGGGCAAATGCAACGGTATCCTGTTACCCTTCTGCATTTTAATACCCTACTTCACTATTGTTGCTGCCAATGTGGAAATGCCAATGCATTTCCTATAACAGGCTGGGACTTCTCCCTGGCATCTCAGATCTACTTTGCTGCTTTTCCTTTCTATTAAACCCTGTGCCTCATTTTAGGACTCTTCCTCCTCCAAGTCTGCCCCACTTCAGGGAGGATGGATAGGACATTTCTAGACATCTTTTAAAATCAGTTCATCTGTCCTGTGGCAAAGATAGTTTTTATCCGTTCCCTTGACTGTCTTAACACTAGTTATGGTGCTTGAACCCTGCAGACATTTCAGCCTCCTGGCTAAGATGAGCAGTAGATGGGTTGGCAAATATTCATTTTCTCCTTCATTTAGTCTATACAATTAGCCTTTGTCATGTTTTCCAGAGTTCTCTTATCAGCTGCTTTTTTCCCAGTCAATGATCACTGCATATTTGCCTGCTGCTGTTTTTAAATCAATTCTGTGTTTATTTTGTCCCCATGTCTGCTTATTGGATGTCCAGCCATCCTTGAAGATGTGGCTCAAATGCTGCCTCCTCTGGAAGCCTCCCTTGATGCCTCTAGTCACCAAGGATCCTTCCCCTTTGGACCTAAAATAGCACTTGATGTACCTCTCTGTTATATATTTATCATTCACCATTTTGTACCATAGTAAGTTGTGCATTTATTGTAGATTGTGAAATGTATGTCAACAGGGATTTTATCACATTCAAATTATGCATCTCCCCTAGCATGAGAAAAAACATAGTAAAAATAGACTCTTAGAATTGTCGGAAAGATTCCCCCATTGACACATAGTTTCATGACAATGTTCAAGCCTCTTTTAATTCCCAGCTAAAATCCTGCCTTCTGCAGCAGGGGAGTCAAACTCATGGGGTACAGCCTGAGTCAGATTAAAATGTAATCGGGAAATGTTTAACAAAATTAATAAAAATACAATACAACCTAGATAATATTATTTTGTGGTTTTCTAAGTCAGCAGGCTGCCAGGGATCCATTTCTATTTGCGTTTGACACCCCTGTTCCATAGGAAGCCTTTTCTGATCCCCCGTAATCCTAGCTCCTTCCCTGTCTTGATAATTTCTTATTCGTTGCTGTATATAGCTGATTTGTATGTATGTGCTGTTTCCCCCATTAGACTATAAGCTCCTTGAAAGCAAGGATTTGTCTTTTGCCTTTCTTTGTATCCCCAAGGGCCCGATATGTAGGAGGAAATTGATGTTTATTGACTACCTGACTGACTGACAACCTCAGGCAACTTTCTAAGCCTTTTTTTTTTTTAAATTAAATTATAGATCTGCCTCAGTGAAGGAAGTTACCACATAGATGAAATCAGGCCTTTGAGGGTTATTCTCCCCCACCCCCACATATAACATCGTAGGTATTCCAATGAATCTGTGATCCTGTCAATGAAGATATACCCTCCAATGATGTATATGAAGTCCATTCATTCCTGGCCACCCTTGTGAGACTTTTGCCCATGTCCTCACACAGGTTCACTACACTAGATCCACCCAATATGCAAGTGTCCTTCTACATGAAACCTTGATCTCATCTTTTCTTGTCTTCTCGAGCAGATTGTGCCAATATCATCCCCGTACCCCGTTATCTTCAGTCTGTCCCTATCTACTGGTCCTTTCACTTATGCCTACAAAAATGCCCCAGTCTCTCCTATTCTTTACAAATCTTTACTAGATCATACCTTCACTGTGAGATACAATCCTCTTTCCTTTCCTAGCTAAATTCCTTGAAAAAAATCTATACACAGTTCCTCCTCTTCTCTTCTGATGTTCTCATAAACTTTCTTCAATCTTATCTCCGAATTTTTCACTCAACTGAAATTGCTCTCTCCAAAGTTCCCAATGATCTCTTCATTGCCAAATATAATGGCTTTCTCAGCTGTCATTCTTCCTGACCTCTCTGCAGCTTCTGATGCTGTCAACAACACTATCCTTCTTAATAACCCTCTTCTTTGAGAAATAATAGCTAGCTAACATTTATAGAGCCATTACTATGTGCCAGGCACTGAGCTAAGCATTTTACAATTCTTATTTTATCCTCATAGTTCATGATACTGATCTCTCACCTGTCTGACTGATTCTTCTTAGTCTACTGTGCTAGCTCATCATCCATGTCATGGTCACTACTGTGGATGCTCCCCGGGGCTCCATCCTGGACCTTCTCTTTTCTCTCTGCACTCTTTCTCTTATAGTAAATTTGTCAGTTCCCATGGCTTTGCTGTCTATCTGTACACAGATAATAGATACTGGATAGATAGATGGATGGATGGATAGATAGATAGATAGATAGATAGATAGATAGATAGATAGATAGATAGATAGACAGATAGATAGATATCTGGAATATATATATATACATACAGATACTTCATAAGCTGCCTTTTGGACATGTTGAATAGATATCCCATAGATATCTCAAACTCAACATGTCAAAAACAGAACTTATCATCTTTCCCCCAAAACCTAGTCCTCTTCCAAACCTCCATCAAAGGTACCACCATCCTTCCAAGTCATTCAAGTCACAAGTGTGGTCTCTTCTTGACACCTCATTCATACCTACCTCACCTACCTCATCCAATCAGTTGCCAAATCTTGCCAATGCTATTGCTTTTTCCTTTTCTCTCTCTATTTATCTTTTATTTTTAAAAGTTTTATTGATGTATTTTGTTTTCGCTTTATATTTACAGGTCACTCCCACTTTGTGAGAGGTCTTTTGTAACAAAGTAAGGTAAGACAGTTAAGTAAAACTTGTTCAGTCATTTCAGACTCTTTGTGACCTCTTTTAGGGTTTTCTTAGCAAACATATTGGAGTAGTGTATGATTTCCTCTCCTGCTCACCTTACAAATGAGGAAACTGAGGCAAATTGGGTTAAGTGACATGCCCAGAGTCAAACAGCTAGTAAGTATCTCAGGCCAGATTTGAACTCAGGAAGATGAGTCTTCCTGTCTGCAGTCTAAGCATCCTAAGTACACCACCCAGATGCCCTTGATGTCTCCATGACTGGAAATCATTCATCAGAGGCTAGATAAACATATGCATTTCTTTCTTTATCCCTATTTGATATTTACCCCACCTGCAAGTACTCTATGATCGAGTAACACTGACCTCCTTGCTGTTCTTCAAAGAACACACTCCATCTTACAACTCCATGAATTTTCACTGGCTGTCTGCCATGGTTAAAATGCTGTCCGTCCTCATCTCCTCCTCTTAGCTTCTCTGACTTTCTTTAGTCTCAGCTAAAATTCCACCTTCTATAAGAAACCTTTCCTAATCCCCTTAGTGCAAGTGTCTTTCTTTGGAAATTACCTCTAATTTACCCTGTAATATGCATATGTATATGTATATGTATATAGTTGTCTCCCTCATTAGAATGTCAGCTCTTTGAGAGCAGGGACCATGTTTTTGTCTTTCTCTATATCTCCAGAGCCTAGCACTGTACCTGGTAAACAGTAAGCACTTAGCAAATGCTTGTTGAACAACTATAACACCAACTAGCTGACTGACTAAAAGTTCTTTACCATTGGATTTTATTGTACTGAATCAGATCTTTTTATCATCAACACATTCTAAACACAGTAGGGTCTTCTACTCCCTACATCTCCCTGGCAATTGTGTGTTGATAAAGATTGTTTGTACTGTGGAAGATCACTTTCAAAAGTCTATCTGCTCCCTCCTAATACCCTCATCAAGGATGCCCTCAATGTGTCTATAGATTACTCTCATAAAAATTTTATATAGATAGGAAAGTAGGTCTAGTAGACACTTAATAATATTTGTTGAAGTTATAAATATGAAGTCCAGTTAACTGTGCCCACAAGATTTATCTCGCCTGAATGGCCATGTGCCTGCTGGGTTAGCAGGATGACTGTATAGTACATTAGCTCCCCTAAAGGGGATGAGCTCTCCGCTGTCACTATGGGCTCCAGGGCAAGGGAACGATGAATCTCTTTTTTTAACATAAAGTGTAGCAGTGGTATATAGAATGAATAATACATGGTGCTCCTGTGGACATTTTTCATTGCCCCTTTTGCAATTAAAAAAATCATCTTATGCTACCAATTGCCAAAGTTATAACAGTAATTAAAATGAAAATATCTATCGTATATAAGCCAAAGTGTCTACAATTGCTATGATAGATATATACTACATAATATTGCCTAAAGGCTGCTAGTGGCACAGTAGATAGAGCTTTAGGCACGGAGTCAAGAGGATCTGAATTCAAATTTGGCCTCAGATACTTGTTAGCTGTGTGACCCTGGGCAAGTCACCTAACCTCTGTTTGCCTCAGTTTCCTTAACTATAAAATGGGGAAAATAATAGTACTTACCTTTGCAGGGTTGTTGTAAGGATAAAATGAGGAAATATTTGTAAAAAAAATTAGCATAGTACCTGGCATATAGTAGGTGCTACATGAATATTTATTCCTTTCCTACCTTTGTTTTCAAGGATGACAGTCCTGGTAGTAATTGCTGCTACTTGGGTGGGTCTGTGCCCAAAGAACAAAATAGGAGGACCAATCCTCCCACCTGGGGAGACTGGCTGATCATGTCACCCATCTCTGGGCCTTTATTTCTTTTTCAATAATATGAGAAGCAAGGACAAAATTATCTCTAGATCCTTGAAGTCCTAATATTCCGTGCTATTTCTTTGATACATTCTGGAGCCCATATAACAAAGTAAACCCATTAAGTAAAACTAGTAAGATAGTTAACCCATCTGAAAGCACATGCAACATTTCACATCTCTAGTACCACTCCCATCTATTTTTTAAAATAAGTAACAAAAATCTGTTCTCTCTCCTTTCAATCAATGCCCTTTCCCATTTTGAAACCTCCTTCTCCCACTCCACCCTCCAAAAAACTACAAATTTCTTGTAATAAATATGACAGACAAGAAAAACAAATTCCCAAAGGCTTTACAAAAATATGTGTCTCATTGTGAACCCTAAATCCATCACATCTTTGTTTCTTCATTGGTCTTCACACTGTTGTGGAGATGGGGATGTCATACGAAAAGATTTGCCCGTCTTTGTAAACATATTTTAATATTTCATGCCAGGAGGTCTGTAGACATTGGGATATTGGGACAAAGGGAATGCCTCCAGAACCAGGAGAGAAAACTTCTGTTAGAAGAGAAGCCAGTCTAAGAGCTACCTGGAGTATCATCAGTAATAAATCCTGGCATAATAAATCTAATGGTAGAAATTTGAATCCTAGTTGAAAAAAATCTTTTTTAATCCTTCCTGCCTATAGCAACCTCCTCTCCTTTATGTGTTACTCCAACATTTATAAAAGGGAAAATAGTATAAAGACATTCTTATTTCTCCTTTGTTTTCAACAGAAGCCATGTTTTGATGCATTTTGAGTTTTGTGATTCCAAGGTATAAGACAAGGAAAGGTGACCACAGTCTGAAGAGACAAAGTAAAGTGAGCTAGTTTTATCAAAGGGAAACACAGTAAGAAGGGTGGTCAAGGATGATGTAGAAATAGGTCCACTGGACATCCAGAGGAAGGGGCCTCCCAAACCAGTGAAGTCCAATGAGTTTTTATGGAGTTCTTCTCTGACTGAGACAGGACAGGGAACTGGGGAGACAGAGGCAAGGAGCCTGGACCAGGCATGCAGATCAGTGTGCAAAGCTGGTGCTGATTCCACTGGGGGAATATCTGGGAAGGTGGCCGAGAGCTGAAATTCAAACTGCCCTCTGGAAAGAAAAGGGCATTTAGCCCTTGCCAAAAGCTTTATGCTGACCAGGTGACCCAGAGGGTTCGCAATTCCCTGCAGCTTCCTCTATTTAGCAAGTCTAGGAACAGGGGTGTGATGGTAAATGTTCGAGCAACTAACTCTTCCAAAAACAAAAGTACACAGGACACAGCTTTAAATTTAACCTATGTTATTAATATTTTCTCCCTAACTTTCTTAAGTCTAAACAATCAACAAAACAACAAGTGAAGTCCTGATTTACAGTGTTTGTCAATTTCCTAGATGTTAATGTTCACACTGAAAATTTAATATTGAGCCAATAATAATGATAATAGCTAACCTTTATATGGTACCTGCTATGTGTCTGGCACTACACTAAGCACTTTACAAACATTATCTCGTTTAATCCTTACAACAACCCTGCATGGTAGGTGCTATTATTATTGCTAGAGGAAACTGAGGAAAACAGAGGTTGTGACTTATCCAAGGTTACACAGTTGATAAGTGTCTGAGGCTGGATTTGAACTCAGGTCCTCCTGACTCTAGGCCCAGCACTCTCTCAACTGTAACCTCAGCTTCCTAAGCTCTCCAGAGCCAATCTGAGCTGGCTCTAGCATACTCCTGACTAGGAGGCGACTGACAGCTTTACAGACCATAATCATAATAGCCAGCACGTAGATGATTATTTAAGTTTTGCAAAGTGCCTCACAAATGTTATCTCATTTTGTTCTCACAATAACCTGGGAGGTAGTTACTGTTATAATAATATTATACCCATTTTACAAACAGGAAAACTGAGAGTAAGAGGTTAATTGAGTTGCTGAAGGTCACACATAGAAATAGAGGGAAAATTGGGAAGAGAAATGAGAAGGATGAGAGAAAACCATGAAAAACAAGTCAATGACTTGCTGAAGTTAGTGTCTTGGGCCAAATTTGAACTCAGGTCTTCCTGACTCCAGGAATTCTATACAGTGTGCCTGTCCAACATTCTTTCTACTGACACCCAGCTACCTATAATAGAGTAAGAATAGAATCAAAGGAGCCAAGATTACTTGTGTTCAAAAAAAA
>JAQQSZ010014840.1:0-11418 GCA_028646595.1 Phalanger gymnotis
AAATTCAGTAAAGGGGGATAGGTTAGGAAGAAGCAAAACATAGTTAGTCTTTCACAACATGAGTATTGTGGAAGGGTTATACATAATGATATGCATGTGGCCCATGTTGAATTGCTTGACTTGTTAGGGAGGGTGGATGGGAAGGGAAGAGGGGAGAGAATTTGGAATTCAAGGTTTTAAAAAAAATAGATGTTCAAAAGTAAAAAAGTTTTTTTTTTCATGCAAATAGAAAATAAGATGCACAGGCAATGGGACATAGAGATTTATCTTGCCCTACAAGAAAGGGAGGGAAAGGGGGATGGAAGGGGAATGGGGTGATGGAGTGGAGGGCAGACTGGGGAACAGAGCAACCAGAATGTATGCCATCTTGGACTGTGTGGGGGGGGGGAAATGGGGAGAAAATTTGCAATTCAAACGCCTGTGAAAATCAATGCTGAAAACTAAACATATTAAAAATAAATTTTAAAAAATGTAAAAAAAAAGAGGATAGAAAATATACATAGAGAAAAAAAAACATTGAAACAATTATGCATAGTAAAGCAAAACAAATCTCTACATTTGGTCCAATGTGTCTCATTCTTCATATTTTGTCCATGATCCATCATGAGGCCGATCTATTCTAACCCTAATAATAGGTGGCATTGGGCCTAAATCTGACTCTCTGAAACTTGTACACATTGCTTCTATTTTTGTCCCTTGTGACCAAAGAAAGCTCAATTCCTCTTATTCATGACAGTTTTTTAGATACTTAGAGAAAGCAACTTTACTCCATCACTAAGTCTATTTTCTGTGGCATATCCTCTGTTCCCTCAGCTGATCCTTACACGACATGCCATTTAGTCTTCTCATCATACCAGTCACACCTCCCCACCTCTCTCTCTCTCTCTCTCTCTCTCTCTTTCTCTCTCTCTCTCTCTCTCTCTATATATATATATATATAAAATATATATATATGTATATAAATATATATATATGTATGTATACATACATATGTGTGTGTGTGTTTCAGTTTGTCAGTGCTCTGCTAAACATTCATTTTTATTTTTTGGATTGCATAATTAATGCTTTCTCCTGAGTTCAGCTTTCCCAACACTCTTCATGTAGATCTATACTTTTCCTATGTTTGTCCTTCATTAGTGCCCTTCCTCCCTCCTTCTATATTTGTCCATTTAACACAAGATCATCAAAGACTCCATGTGTAGTCATGTTGTTGTTTTTTAGATGCTACCCCATTTTCTTTCTCATTAAGATTATTCATGATACAATAGTTAGGATTTAATTTTTGATGAAATTCTCAGTGAGTGAGGGGTCACAGTTGAATTTGTTTTTGTTATAACCCAACATAGTGAAGAAATTTGTCTTTGATTTTTAAAAGTTGTGCACTTGCATTTTTCTTTTGCATATTACTTTGTCTTTCGTGTTTCATATATAGTGTTCTATTGAACTCTAGCATCTCAAATAGGGCTATTTGATCCTGGCATCACAAATGTATGTATGTTCAAGACCTTGAAATAGAATATATAATACACATATTTTGGAAATGTGAATGAGTGCAAATAAGGCAATAGAGGTCTCTCTTTCCTAGCAAAACAAAATGTAAGGCTCTTTGGGAATAATTAATCAAAAATATCTTCCAACTTGTCCACTGTAAATAAAATTATGTAATTAGTATAATGAGAAATATGTATAGTCATTTCATGTGAGCAGTATTTTGAAATGTGCCATGCTGAAAATAAAAACTATGGATAACTTCTCAAAAACAGTTTGATGGCAATGTTCTGTAATTGAGAAAGCACTAGCCTGGCTTCATAAAAAAAAGTCTAAGAGTAATGATTTTATCATTTGTAAAATTATGCAAGCACTTTAACTATGAGAGACTCAATTTATTTGTCCATAAAATGGGGATAATAATATTTGCACTGGCATTATCTTAGGATTGCTTACAAACCATAAAGCATTATATGAATTTATTATTTTATGATGAATAATTTATGACAGCATTTATTAATAATGAGTGAGCAATGTTATTATAGTTTCTCTGAATCTTGATTTCCTCAGCTCTAAAGTAAGGAAGTTATACTACAAAATCCTTGACTTCTCTGACAGTTCTAATGGTTTCTAATTATTTGTGGAGAATGGAAGTACAGAGGTATTAGAAAATTCAAAGTAAAACAATGCCAGGCACAGTGATATGCATCAGGTACTCTGTGTTCTCTGGGACTGCTATCATAGTTGGGAAAACCTGTTAGGAATTCTGAAATTTTAGCCTATTAGGGTCTGATGATATCATTGCCTGAGTTGACACCTCAGGCAGTAACATGAAACTGCTGCTATGAATCTCAGAAATATATGTGGCAGTATAGGGTAGAATATTGACTTAATTCAATAAGACCTTGATAATCAGATTAACATTGACGAGAAAACTAGTGGAACTGCTAAAATATTGAGGTACCACAATAAACTAAGATGCACCATAATAAAATAAAACAAAAAAACACCAATGTACCCATGTAGCAAATGACTTAGCGTAGAAGGGTTTGGTCACTAAAGTGAACCAACTACATATAAGATGTAGGAGGAATAAATGAATCCTTTTGCTATGTGCCACTATTAATATCAAAACACAAATGCAAAAAGAAATCTGACCAGTTTAAAAGAAATGGTTTGCATTGCTTTTTGCATTGTATTATGAGTTTGAAGTGACACAGCAATATATTGTTACAAGTTGAGAGCAATTATTAAACAATAGCAATAATAGCAATAGATTCTCAAATCTAGTCAAAATGAAATGAGCTATCATTGAAGAGCTATTAATATCTGATGAGGGAAAATTTAAAATCTTGCTATCTTACAGACACCATAAATCTTTACTTAATGTAAATTCTAGAAAATATACTAAATAACATAATGGAAGGGAAAATTGAAATGATATCTCAATGATTTCAAAAAGAAGATGAGCCAACATATTAGAATGCTAAAAAAAAAAAACAACTTTTTATGCCAAATGCTTTGAATTTCACTGGCAGAACAATTACACAAAATAGCATATTTCAAAAGATCTATGACATAATCATCATGGACAGACATATTTTCACATAGTATTTGACAGTAATGCTAAAGACATTTCAGGATCATGTAGCCATAATAAGAAGGAGAGGAAAGGTAGAAATCAAAAGAAATAACCTTATGTGCAGGAATAAAACACAACCATGGCCAAAAGAATTTGACCTATTGAAAAATCAAATACTATCTAGAAAAATTGAATGCTGTATATTCTAATTAAAACTACAAAAAATGGAATTTGGAAAAGTGCATCTCAAAAACATGAGATTCCCAACATCATCAATCGAGATAAAATTTTTAAAAATATTATTTGAAAAATTAAGAACAAATATTGTTAATCAACTAAAATTTAAATAATTACAAGTACTTCAGACTTAAGGTAATCAAGGGAAAGAGTTATTCCCTGAAGAAAATGGTATGCATGATTTATCTTTGTTTTATGCTTAACAGAAATCCACACAGTGAAAACCCAAGTTGGGTGAAATGAGAATCAGGAAACTTTCCTACAATTAATAAAATGTAAGATATTTTTTTGTGTCAAAAGAAATGGAAAAGACTAATTTTTCTTCAGACTTGGAAAACATCAGGACTGGACAAGAACCATAATTATTGGTTCTTACAAACACATCCCTCTCACATATTCCATTCAGAAACAAGTTTAATCCCAGGGGGTTTAGAGAGATACAGAGGGTGTCTCTCACATATTTCTAAATATGAGAGCACTAGTAACCCCTTCAAATAGAGTACACCCAAATGTTTTTATATTTTACATGAAGCATTTTCAACCTATGTATCTAAAAATACAAATACTTTTAAGAAAGTGAAATATTAATGTAGAGGCCAAAAGAATGTGCCAAAAGTCTGAGAGGTATAAAGATTAACTTATTCCAAGATTCCATAATTATTTACCAATCTGTTCTTTAGCATAATAATATTTATTATACTTTTGTTGACTATCAACCAAACTGCTTTGAATCAATTGTGCTCTTATGATATTCATATAGAAGAAAAATGTATATTTTACTATTTGCTGAGGGCCAACTGTGCACCAGATACTCTACTAAATATTTTTCATCCAAGAAATGAAAAAAAAATTGTCTATCCTTAAATAAATAACACACATTCCAATGACAGAAGCTACATGCAATCAATTTTGTACAAACAAGAAATAGAGAGGATAAATTGGAGATAATATCAGAGAAAAGGAATAAACATTAAGATTTATCAGGAAAACAGTGAAAACACTAGAGTTTGGGATGATCATGTGTAAAATTGTCATCTATTTGCAATGGTACAGCCAAACAATGATATTAAGAATAATGGACATAAACCATGTGATTTCTCATGGAAACCACGTAAGCCTCATGTAGCTGTTTAAATGAAAATTCCTTTTCATTTCTTCAAATATAATTCATTGTGGTTCCCATGTAGAAGAGCATGTCATAGAAAAATCAATTTCACTATTTAATGTATATGGAGAACTGTGAATTATATAATTAACAAACCATAATACCAAAAGATTTTCATTTTGTATACTCATCCCCAATTATATCAAAATGACATTCAGACTTTCTAATAAATACAATATTTAAAATGCACAGTGAGGGAAAATGGAGACTGAAGACCTAAGAAATGAATACACAAGTATAATCAAACTTATTGGCTGAAGTGACACAAATACCATTGTCTACTTCACACAAAACACAGTCAGAAACTGTCAAAAGAAAGGTGTGGTTGTGTATGTCAAAAGATTTCCTGGCATCCTGAAATCAAATCTCAATGAGAACAATATATTTAAAGCAATAACCACCCATTCAATATCAATGTTAACATATTCTTTGGGAACTATGAAATGAATTCTAACAGGTTTGGAAATTTTCTTAACAGCATACTATTTTATGAAACACAGGATCTATCACCCTAAGTCAAAGATGGGAACTTGCTAGTTGAAAAGGCTAAATGGAATTGCTAGACATTCTCTGAGTATGTGGTATACATAAAACTATGGAAATACTTAAAAAACTTATAGATATTACTGAGCAATATTAAAAGCTAACAAGGGCTTTACACACTACTTTGGTTGTCAAATTTAACTGAAAATTGTGTATTTCCATATGAAAACTGAAATGTCTAGGATTCAAGATTGATTTCAAAAGGCTCTCCAGTGGAGACATTCACATGAATTTAGCCAAAAAGAGAAGAAATGTAGAATAGGGTTTTGGATTTGTAGTCAGGAAGAACTGATTTTTAGCCTGCCTCCAAAACTTTAAACAATAAATCAAGAAGCATTGATTATACAGCTGCTTTTTCCATGACAGTGCTGGATAATGCACCAAGTGACGAGGGTAAAAAAGACCAAAACCTCCCTTGACCTAAAATAGCTTACATATTACTGGAAGAAAAATGTGGTTTTGGTGTGTGTGTGCGCGTGCGTGCGTGTGTGTGTGTGTGTGTGTGTGTGTGCTCACACTTGCGTGTATTGCATACAGTTCTGTCTCTGTATCTCCGCCGCTATCTTTGTGTCTCTCTCACAAATTTACTAACAATGCATTTGTGTCACAATTTTCCCACATCCCCTCCAACATTAATTATTTTCCTTTTCTCTCATATTAGTCAATCTGATATGTGATTTAGAGCATCGTATATGACTACAGATAAGTTTTATTTCTCTATCTGAAAACATCCTGTTTGTATCCTTTTACGATTTATCAATTGAGGAATAACTTGCATTTTTTTAGCTTCCTTAGTTCTGTATATATTTGAGGAATGAGGCCTTTATCAGAGACATTTGATGTATTTTTTGAGTTTTCTGCTTTCTAATCTTTCTGCATTGGTTTTGTTTGTCCAAAATTTAATTTTTTTCATCTATGCAGTCAAAATTATCCATTTTATATCACACAATGCTCTCTATCTCTTGATTGGTTACAATTTTTTTTTCCTTACCCACAAACCTGACCAATAAACTATGCTCCCCTAATTTGGTTATGGTATCACCTTTTATGTCTATGTCTACCTCTTCCTTTTCTCTTCTCCCAGCAAATTAATCTTTTTTTTTATCCTTTAAATATATATTTTTATATCTTCCCATCAGATTCAACAAACAACTGTTTCCTTTGCTTATATACATGCCTCCTAAATTCCCTAATAATGATAAAGTCCTTAGGAGCTATGAGAATTATCTTCCTATGTAGGAAAGTAAACAGTTTAAACTTATTGAATCACTTGTGATTTCCCTATCCTGTTTACTATTTAATGCTTCTGTTAAAGCTTGTATTTGAATTTCTAATTTCCCATTCAGCTCTGGTCTTTTCATGTGGAATGCTTGAGGACTTTCTGGAATGAAGATGGTGGAGCTGCTGTTACTCTCCCTTATTGACCTCTTAAAAAATAGTGCCCCAGGAAAAATCCTGAAACAGTAGAATCAGTGGAAAGATGGAGTAAAGCAGTGTTTTAACTAAGGAAACTTGGAGAATCGGTAAGATAGGTCAGTCTCACTTGAGCAAAAGGGGAGTGCTTTCCAGACAGGAAGCAAACCAGCAAGCCAGCAACAAGCCTCCCTCAACAAACCAGAAGGACATCTTGAGCCTCTGCATGGTGGAGCAGGAAAAAAGCCAAAAGCAGGACCCCCACAAGCCTTAGCATAGTCTAGTATACTCCAGGTAATTGAACCACCAAGTACACTTACATAGACCTGGGTGGGCAGGCATCCTCCAGGAAATAAACCTCCCCCATGCTTCAGCACAGTCCCAAGGGGAAAAATGTCCAATAGAAGCAGACTTATCCCTTCCACCAGTGGTCTGGACTCCACATGGTCTAGCATAGCCTATGGCAGGCAGACATCCTCCAGTGGCCAAACCCCCATATGTATCATTGTAGCCCCAGGGAAATGAAGAAAAACCCCACCTGTCCTCAGCACAAACAAGATACCATCACTAGGAACATCAGCTCAACCAGCACCAGACCACTACAGACTCCAGCTGCCAGCAACTGAGGTCCCAAGATACAAATCAATGACCAGATCCCTGGCCCCCAGCACAGGAAGCTCAAGACTGTGTTCTCTGAGCCCCAGAAGCAAAGCTCAATTTTAAAAGCTAGGAAACATACAAACAAAATGAGCAAGACACAGAAACAAATGACAACAGACTGTTTCTATGGGATACGGAAAATCAAAACACAAACTCAGAAGAGGACCACATTGTTGATATAACCTACATTGAAAACCTCAAAAGGGATTTGTCTGCCACCTAAAAGGCCTTCTTGGAAGCACTTAAGAAGGATTTTAAAAGTCAGATAAGAAAAGTAGAAGAAAAATTGGAAAAAAAGAAATGAGAGTAGGCAAGAGAGAGTCAATAGCTTGGAAAATGAAGCAGAAAAATTGACTGATGAAAACAACTCCTGAAAAAGTGGAACTGGCCAAATGGAAAAGGGGGGACAAAAGCTAACTGAAGAAAACAATTTGTTAAAAATTAGAATTTGGCAAATGGAAGCTAACAACTTTATGATGTATCAATAATCAGTCAAACAAAATTAAAAGAATAAAAAATAGAAGAAAAAGTAAATTGCCTCATTGGAAAAAAAAAATTACTTACCTGGAAAATAGATCCAAGAGAGATAATTTTAGAAGGATTGGTCTATCTGAAAGACATGATCAAAAAAAGAGCCTGGACAGTAGCTTTCTGGAAATTATCAAAGAAAACTTCCCTGAGGACCTAGAAGCAGAGCGTAAAATACTCATTGAAGGAATTCAACAATCATCTCCTGAGATTCCGAAAGGAAAGCTCCAAAGATTCTTGTAGCCAAATTCCAGAATTATCATGTCAAGGTGAAAATACTGCAAGCAGCCAGAAAGAATTAATACAAATTTCATGGATCCATGTTCAGGATTACACAGGACCTTGAAGCCTCTATAGTAAAGCAGTAGGAGGCTTGGAATATGATAGTCCATAAGTCAGAGGAGCTTAGATTACAACCAAGGATCAACTACCAAGCAAAGCCAAGCATAATCTTTCAGGAGAAGAAGTGGACATTAAATGAAATAGGTGACTTCCGAACTTTCCTGATTGGGAAAAAAAAAAAAAAACAGAGCTGAACATAAAATTCAATCTTCAAATATGACACAAGAGAAGCTAAATAAATAAATAAATAAATAAATAAATAAATAAATAAACAGGAAAGGAAAAAAAATCATGATATTCAACAAAGTTAAATTGCTTATATCCGTACATGATAAGATGATATTTTTAACTTTTGAGAACAGCATCTTTATCAGAACATTTACAAGGGGCATATATTGAAAGAGGCTGTGGGTATCAGAAGACTTTGATGTGATAGAAAAAAAAGTAATTGAGGTAAAAATGGATTGTACAGGGAGAAGAAGAAAGGAGGAAACAGAAAGGGTAAATCACATCTCATGAAGTGGCACAAAGACCTATTACAGTAGAGGGAAAGAAGGGAGGGAGAGGAGCATGGACTGGATCTGGTTCAAAGAGGGAATAACATACACACTCAGTTGGATATGGAAGTTTAACTTACCCTATAGCGAAGTAGCAGGAGAAAGGGGAAAGAAGAGGGAAGGCGTGGATAAAAGGGAGGGAAGAAGGGAGGGAAGAAGTAGTAGGGGAAAGTGAAAAGAAAATGGAGGGGGCACTGATAGAAAGGAAAGCAGTTTGAGGGAGGCATTGGATAGAGGTAAAACAGTGTTGAGAGAAAGGGAGAAAGGAGAGAGAGAAAAAAATGAACTGGGGGAATAGGAGGGACAAAAAGACATAGTTAGTAATCATAACTGAATTTGAATGAAATGAAATGTTCCCATAAAATGGAAGCAGGTAGCTGAGTGGATTAAAAACTATAATCCTACAATATATTGTTTACAAAACAGAGTTGAAGCAGGGAGACAGACATAGAGTAAAGACAAAAGGCTGGAGTAGAATATATTGCACTTTAGCTGAAGTTAAACAAAGATTAAAAAAACAGGGATAGCAACCCTGATCTCAGATAAAGCAAAAGTGAAAAATAGATCAAATTAAAAGTTATAAGAAAGGACACTATATCTTGCAAAAAGGTACCACAGATAATGAAGTAATATCATTACTAAACATAAATATACCAAGTGGTATAGCATACAAATTATTATAGGAGATATTGAGTTACAGTAAGAAATAGGTAGCAAAACCATACTATTGGGGAAATTTATCCTCCCTCCTCTCAGAACTGGATAAGTCTAAACTCAAAATAATAAAAAAGTAGTTGAGGAGGTGAACAGAATTTTAGAAAATTTAGATGTGGTAGACCTATGGAGAAAACGGAATGGGGTAGAAAGGAATATAACTTTTTCTCAGATGTACAAGGAAGCTACACAAAAATTGACCATGTATTAGGCATAAAAACTCCATAATCCAATGCAGAAAGGTAGAAATGTTAAATGCATCATTTTCAGATCATGATACAATAAAAATTACACATAATAAAGGGCCAAGGAAAGATTGAATAAAAACTAACTAGAAACTAAGTAATCTAATCTTAAAGAAAGAGTGTGTCAAACAACAAATCATAGAAACAATCAATAACTTCATCCAAGAGAAAGATAATAATGAGACAACATATCAAAACTCAATATATGCATTTAAAGTGGTTCTTAAGGGAAGATTAATGCTTAAATGAAGAAAATAGAGGAAGAAGAATTTAAGTATTCAGCATGCATCTAAAAAAACCTAGAAAAATAACAAATTAAAAATCCCCAAACAAATATCAAATTAGAAATTCTGAAAAAAGGAGACATCAATAAAATTGCAATTAAGAAAACTATTGAACCAATAAATAAAAATAAGATCTAGTTTTACGAAAAAAATAAATAAATCATTGGTTAATTTGATTAAAAAAGGAAAGAAGAAAACCAAATTACTGCTAACAAAAATGAAAATGGTGAATTGACCACCAATGAAGGTGCAATTAAAACAATAATGAAGAATTATTTTGCCCAACAGCATGCCAATAAATTTTCAAATCTCATTGAAATACATGAATATTTACAAAAAATATAAATTGATCAGATTAAGAGGAGAGGAAATAAAAGTTTTATATACCCAATTTCATAAAAAAGAAATTGAAAAAGCCATCAATGAATGTCCTAAAAAAATCTCCAAGGCCAAATTGATTTACAAGTGAATTCTTTCAAATATTTAAAGAACAATTAAGTTCAATACTATATGAATTCTTTGGGAAAATACGGGAAGGAGTCCTACCAGATTCTTTTTATGATAGAATTATGGTGCTGATATCTAAACCAGGAAGAGGCAAAAAAGAGAAAGAAAATTAAAGATCAATTTTTCTCATGGATATAAATGCAAAAATTTTAAATAAAATATCAGCAGAGATCACAGCAATTATCCTCCAGGATAATTCACTATGACCAGTTTGGATTTATACCAGGAATGCAACATTGGTTCAATATTAAGAAAACTATCAGCATAATTGACCATATCACAACGAAACTAACAGAAATCACATGATTATCTTGTATGCAGAAAAAAGCATTTGAGAAAATACAACACCAATTCCTATTAAAACCACTAGAGAGAGAGCATAAAAATAAACGGAGTCTTCCTTAAAATGATAGGTAGCACCTATCTAAAACCATCAGCAAGCATTATATGTAACGGAGATAAGCTATGCACATTTCCAGTAAGATCAAGAGTGAAACAAATGTGTCCATTATCACCACGTCCATTCAATACGGTACTAGAAATGTTAGCTTCAGCAAGAAGAGAAGAAAAATAAATTGAAGGAATTAGAATAGGCAAAGAAGAAACAAAGTTATCACTCTTTGCAGATGATATGATGATATACGTAGAGAGTCCTAGAGAATTAAATGAAAAATTACTTGAAATAATTAACAATGATGGCAAAGTTGCAGGATATAAAATAAACTGACATAAATCATCAGCAGTTCTATACGTTAATAACAAAGTCCAACAGCAAGGGATAGAAAGAGAAGTTCCTTTTTTTTTTAATTTATTTTTGACATGTTTGGTTTTCAGCATTGATTTTCACAGGTGTTTGAATTACAAATTTTCTCCTCATTCCCCCCTCCCTCCAAGATGGCGTACATTCTGGTCGCCCTGTTCCCCAATCTGCCCTCCCCTCCGTCACCCCATTCCCCTCCCATCCCCCTTTCCCTTCCTTTCTTGTAGGGCAAGAATCTATTTTTTTTAAAAACCTTGAGTTCCAAATTCTCTCCCCTCTTCCCTTCCCATCCACCCTCCCTAACAAGTCAAGCAATTCAACATGGGCCACATGCATATCATTATGTATAACCCTTCCACAATACTCATGTTGAGAAAGACTAACTATGTTTTG
>JAQQSZ010014841.1:0-11418 GCA_028646595.1 Phalanger gymnotis
CGCACTATGTGCATGGCTCTGTGCTAAGTGCTAACCATATAAAGAAAGGCATAAGACAGTCCCTGCCCTCAAGGAGCTTAGAGTCTAATGGGGAAGCCCACACGCAGCCACCTATGTATGAATACAAAACCTGAAGCATAAAATGAAGATGATCAACAGAGGGAAGGCAAAGAGCATTGAGGGTGAGCTCTATATTTTGAGTCAGGGAACCTAGTTTCAAATCCTGCCTTTATGACTTACTACCTGTGTAAACCTGGGCACATCATTTATTCTCTCCACCCTGTTTTCTTATCTATAATTATTGGACTAGTTGGCCTCTAAGTTTCTTTTCCTCTCTAAAGCTGCAATTCTAGTGTTTATTCACTTATCAAGAAAGTTAGAACAATAGTGATAAAAAAGCTTAAAAATAAATAGCAGTAGCTTTTGCCTATCAAAGATTAATTAAAACTGGCCCTTTCAGAAATATGATATAAGTCAACGGGAAAATTTACTCCCCAAAATAAATTTATATTCTTCTGTATAGAAATACATTTTTGTCATAGATTGAGCTATGTACCTACATATAAAACATCTGGAGATACACTGCTTGATTGGTTATTATCTTTCATTCTCAAAGATGACCAAAATGACATCACTAGTTCAAGGTAAAGGGTGTCTGACTGTGGCTGATCAGACCAATATTAGCTCAAAAGGCTCTACCACAGGTCTGGCACAAATAGTCCATATAATCCATTGACTAACAATTACACAATGAAGTACATAGATACATGGGATGGCAACTTCCCCACTGGCAAAATGAAGGCTTGAACCAAATAATCTCAAAGATCTCTTCCAGATCTGGGATTCTATAACTAATAGCTCCATTTTGTGGATCCTTCTTGTACAACTCTTGGCCATTCCCCCTAATAAGTTCAACACAGGGGATTGACCTGACGCATTAGGGATCTTCCCTAAATTCTCTTATCATCTCAAGCACAATAATGGATGACCTGGACTCTTCACCAGTTATCCCTCCCTCTGGTCACAGGACTAGCCAAATTTCTTTTTTGATCATACATTTCTTTGATAACATCCTTTTGGCAACTTCTTCTGCATAATTGTTCATAATGTGCTAAGGCCTGCTCACACTTACCATGCATCTCTCAATTACCTTGAGTGGCCTTCAGTTTCAGTTCTTTAGAGATTGTGTTGCTCTACGTTTCCCCATCAAATTACCTCTCTAATATAAGGGTATTATGGAGGAGGTGACCATTCAGAAGTTGAAAAGTGGTGTTTAAAATATCACCAGAAGAACATCAGTATTAAAATGATGGACTTTTTTTCCAGAGATACGCTTGGACAACCCATTTGTATTGACAATGTATTAAAAATATGCATTGCAATCCCATGTGTTTGTGGCACAATAGTGACAATAATGCTATATTTTAAAAACTGTTTACCTTTAGTGTGCTGAATTGAAGAATATGAAAGAATAAATCTGAATAATGCTTCAGTTCACTAGTAATTGAATTATTTTCTTTAATGAATGATAAGCATATTGCTGTGGGAGCATTCATATGGAAGGTGGTCTCAGTATCCATTTAGAGCAGGAATTCTTAACCTTTTTTGTATCATGGTGGTCTGGTGAAGCCTATGTACCCTTTCTCAGAATAATATTTTTTAAATGCGTAAAATAAAATACATAGAATTACAAAGGAAAGCAATTACATTGGAAGAGCTATCAAAATAATAATAATTTTTAAAAGCTCATAGATTTCAGTTTAACTATGGATTTAGAAGAACCCTCAAAAGAATATAAATTCTTTGAAAGTAAGAATTATTTGATTTTTGTCTTTGTATACCAGATATCTAGCATAGTGACTGCAAACAGTGCTTAATAAATGTTTGTTGACTAATTAAAAATCTTCTTTTTAAAGAAGCATCTATGGGACTATATGGAAATACCTGCTGCTTTTGTTTCTATTTTATTTTGAATTACCAGGGAGACCTGACTGAATCCACCTTTGGCACATGGTGGATAAGTCACTTAAGCTTTCTCAGTGACCTAGACAATCTTGGCATAAGTTCCCAAAGTGGGTGATACTGCCCCCTAGGAGGTGCTGGAATGATAGAGGGGCAGCTGTAGCCTCAGGTGCAATTGTAGGGGCATTTAATAAAAATAAGGGGGAAGTGGGAGTATAAAGAAAAAAGAGAGGAAAATTTTGAAAAACAATTAATACGTTTTTCATTTGTTGTGCAACAGAATTAAAGTTGTACTGATTACAGGATTTTCCAAACAAACACACAAAATGTATGTTATAACCAATCAGTGGTCAAGTTTGCTGACAGGTCTTACCCAGCAAGTGTTGGCAGGCAAGCATGTAGTGCATTATCAGCAAGTCCAGCATGCATCTGCAGGAATATGTTCATGTAATGACTTGTTTATAATATGATACTATATGGTTACATGACACAATATTGAATCATTAAAATTTCAATGCAGGAAAAACCCCACAAATTTATAACAAATTATTTAATTTCAGATATGCCATTTTAAAAAATGTTTTATATTTTTTTAAATGGTGCAATTAAAAAAAACCATTAAAGGGTTAAAAAAATACATTTGGTGGGGGGGGCACTGAGTAATTTTTTTAAAAGGAGACAGTAGGCCAAATAAGTTTGGGAACCTCTGCTCTAAGACAATACAGAGGAAGTGCTGGCCTGCATTGGTTAAAACACAAGACTACTTCTAACCGAAAAAGAAAAAGAAACACCAGACAGAAGTAAAAAGGAAAAGCTATAGTCCCAAGTTCATGACCTTTGGAATAGAAACTCCTAATTCCTTGGGTGATGGCAGTCAAAATCACCACCAAATACCAGAGAGGCTTCTGGGTTTTCTCTTTTGGTGGTGGTGGGGGGATTCTTGGCAGATTTTAATACAGTGACACCCCCCCCCCATTCAGATACTGGTCTGAGGCACAAGGAGGCACAAAGGCCTCCGTTTACTGCTATTTTCTTTCTTCATGAAGAAGATGGAATCTGCCTGAATATAGTTTCATCCTAAAATCAAAAATTTAGCTAAAGAGAGCCAAGTGAGGCCTTCTGGTCCTCTCTGGGGGGGCCCCTAATACTTTAGCCAAAGGAAACTGCCCTAACCAAGACCATTCCAGGCTAACACATGCTATTTTTCTACTCTCCCTTGGTGACTCAGACATTAAGTTCACAGAAACTTTTGCCTGTGTTTCCTTCCTTCGTTTTGACTGCTAGCCAGGAGACAGGATCGACAGCCTGTTTTCCCATTCCAGCCATTGGATCAAGCCTGGCAAGTACCCCAGGCAGAGAGGGATCCATGTTTATAGATCCAACTGCTTAACAACAAACACCAATGCATTCTCTATCTAACCCAAAGATCTTCATGACCATTTATTCCAAGCAATATTCACCACCACAACAGTTCAGTCCAATGAAAGTATTTGGACACACCCTTGGAACTCCCTGTAATAGAATTTGACCTGTATTACCTTCTTTTCCCAATGGAGCTTGAGAAGTAAATGATTGAAAAAATAGTGCCCTTTCCATAATTTGAGGATATTTTCCCACATATAATGTTAAAAAAAAATATTCAGTTCCCAGGAAAGCTTTGTAAGGACTTTTCCCAATAGCCCGTCCTATCCAGTGTTAGAGGGGGAAATGGGCTCCAGATTAAACTAGCAGGAAATCATGGGAGTTTTCTAAATATTCAGATAGGCAATGATCCAGACCACTGCAGGCCCTAGAGATGAATCAAGTTAGGAGAGATAGAAATAATTATTGAAAGGCTTGAAACAGAAAAGAGGAGTGGTTATTACCCAATGAGATATAGAGTGGTTTAAAGGTATGGTATTTGGAGTCAAATTTCTAAGATTTGTTCTAGATTGCCAATCTCCTGATGACAATATCTTATTTCTATCCATGGATTTCTCCCCACTCCAGTCTGAGCAAAAACTTATTATATAGGTGGGAGAGGGGAGACTAGTATTTTGTAGGAATTTAATTCAATTCAAAATCATTTGTTATGTACCTATTGTACTAGGCATGGTCTCAAGCAGTGAGGTATAAAGACAAAAGCAAAATAAACTTTGCTCTCAAGGAGTTCACAGTCAGGAAGGTGGCAAAATTATCACGACCCTGGGAGGTAGATATTATTATCCCCATGTTATAGATCAGAAAACTGAAGCAAGCAGAAGATAAATGACTTGCCCAGGGTCACACAGCTAGTAAGTGTCTAAGGCTAGATTTGAACTAAGGCTTTCATGTCCAGAGAACTATCCACTGCTCCACATAGGTTTCCTCACTTCTCCTTTAGCTTCCTTGCATCTGGAAATACCACTACTAAGCAGAGCTTCCTCCAATCGTGAAGGTATGAAGAATCCTCCACACCCTCCAGACTATAAGCCCCTTAAGGACAAGAAATATTTTCTTTTTGCCCCAGCACTTAACACAATGCCGAGTATGTAGTGGGTGTATGTAACATAAAATAAATATAATAAATGACTTTGAATTGGGTTAAATTCCTACAACATAATAGTCCTCTCTCCCCCACCTGCATAGTAAGTTTTTACTCAGGCTGAAAGAAGAAGAAATCCATGGATATAAATAAATAGGCTGTAATCAGAAGATTGCAGGGAAGAGAAGAAAGGAGGAAGGGAGGGAGAAAGGAAGAAAGAAAAGGGAGGAAGGGAGGGAGAGAGGAAGGAAAGAAGGCACAAGCAGGGAAATCATAAGTAAACATCCAAGGAGAGAGTGAGGGAAGTGAGCGAATGGGAAGCCAAAATGGCCAAAATGGGTTAACTAGACAAAGGTTAGCAATGTCACTGGGGAGAAGAAAGGCCAGCTGGGACCAAAGTTGGAGCCTAGGAATCTGGGGAGGTGAACAGCCAGCTGGCATCTAAATCAGTTAATATCCATGACTAAAAATAGGGGTTAGGGACCAAGCACTAGGGAACCAATTCCTTCTCACTCAATACTCACACTGAGTGGGGACTTCCTCTCTTACCTATGCATTAGGGCCAAGCAGGCTGGCAAAGATTAAAGATTTTTTTTTTTAAATGATGCCTAGAAAAAGCAACTGTGGATCTATGCCACAAAAATTATTAAGCAGTTTCTACCTTTTGACCCAGACAGCTAGGTGGCACAGTAGGTAGAGTGCTGGGCTTCGAATTGGGAAAATTCATCTTCCTGAGTTCAAATTTGACCTCAGACACTTCCTAGCTGTGTGATCCTGGGCAAGTCACTTCACCCTGTTTGCCTCAGTTTCCTCATCTCTAAAATGAGATGAAGAAGGAAATGGCAAACCACTCCAGTATCTTTGCCAAGAAAAACCCAAATGAGGTCAGGACAAGTTGGATGCAACTGAACAATAAATCTTTTGATCCAGAGTTACCACTGCTAGGTCCATACTTCCAAAGAGATAAGGCCCATATGTATGCAAAACTTTCTAGCAACTCTTTTTGTGGTGGTGAAAAAAGTGGACACCAAGGGGTTGCCTATCAATTGGGGAATGGCTGAATAAGTTATGGTAAATGAATGTGATAGAATGCTATTATGTTGTAAGAAATAATGAAGGGGAGATTTCAGAGAAACCTGAGAAGACTTGTATGAACTGATACAAACTAAAATAAACAGAACCAGAAGAACAATTTATACAATAAAAATAATATTGTAAAAACAACTTTGAAACACAAGAATTCTGACCAACACAATGACTTACCACAAATTCCAGAGGACCTATGATGCTGCACACTTTTTGGCAGAGAGATGATGGTCTTAGAGCACAGACTGAGAAATTTCTTTTTTTTTTTTTTGAATGTAGCCAAAATGGGAATTTGTTTTGACTATACACTTTTGCAATAGGGTTTTGTTTTTATTTGTTTTTTTTTTCTTTCCCATTTGGTGAGGAGGAACACAGTGGCAGGGGGAGAAGGGAAATTTTTATTGATCGAAAAAATAAAATTTAATTTTAAAAAATGAATGACCATAAAAGAGTAATTTTGCAGAAGTCTCTGTGGGCTGTGTTTTCAATAAATCCACTGGGATAGAGCCCTGTGTGGGTCTCTACTGTGCCTACAGAAATGTCTCCTGGTAGTTTGAAAAATTACATAATGTCGTTGTGAAGCTTATGACTAAACTGAAGTTGTATATAGGCTTGGGCTGTGATGCTAGTTTCCTTTGAATATTTTAGTGCTAATGAGGAAAATCCTAAAATAAGGAACTGATGCTGTTCCTGTTTCTTTCTTTCTTTCTTTTTTAATTAGAGAATTTACTTTGGGTTGATTTCAATGCATTTTTTTTTAAAAAAAATTGGTGTAAAAGTTGCATCTTGGTCCTAAACATATGATTCTGGCCACTGTAGAAAAGAATAAAGTTAAAAATGTCTTCACTGACTCTGGCATGCTATGCCTAGAACAAACAGGAAATAGTTCTAGAATATTCCATTTTGTTCCCAAGCAATGATGCACCTTTTTTTCCTAATAAATAAATACAATTTAACTCAACAAGGATTTATTGAACACCTATTATGTGCCAAGTCAAATAATAAATAATAATGATAATGATAATAGGCCAGGTACTTGGGCTAGGTAAAGGTAAAAACTAAACAGTATTGTCCTGAAGAACATTCTAGCTAACATTCTAGAGGGGGAAATAACATGTACACAGACAAACAAATACAAAATATATACAAGACAAGTAAAAGTAATTTGGAGGGAAGAAAAAAGTACTATTAACTAGAGCAAGGATTCCTTTTTTTGTAAATAAATTTTTATTGATATCTTTTGTTTTTTACATCACCTAAAATTCTCCCACTCTCCCCTCCCTCAAGAACAATTGCCAGAAAACAAAGAATATTTTTGAGGAAAAAGAACAAAAAAAAGCAACAATAAAAAAGTCTAAGAATATGCATGCAATGTGCCATATCCATGAACCTCACACCAAAGGAGTTAGGGGAGGTATCTCCTCATATCTCTTCTTTGAAGTGGTGCTTGTTCTTTGAAACATTGCTTTTTTGATTATTTTGTGGTTGTCATTCTTTCCATTTACATTGTTGTTATCATTGTGTATGCTATTTTTTTTAGCTCTGCTTCCTTCACTCTCCATAAGTTCATTTGTCTTTCCATGCTTCTCTGTGTTTATAATATTCATCATTTTTTGCAGCCCAGCGCTATTCCATTATATTCATGTATCTGTTTAGCTATTCCCTAATGGAAGGGCATCTACTTTCTTCCCAATTCTTTGCTAAATATTTTGTTGGATATAGAAACTATCTTGCTATTAATGACCTCCTTGGGATATGTGCCTATTAGTGGAATCTCTGGATCAAAGGGTATGGACATTATAGGCACTTTATTTGCATGATTTCAAATAGCTTTCCAAAATGCTTATACTGATTCACAGCTCCACTAAAAATGCACTAGTGTGCCTATTTTCCCACAAGCCCTCCAGCATTGACTAGTCCCATTTTTTGTCATCTTTGGGCAAGAATACTTTACTTTGGATCCATGGATATATTTCAGAGGGTCTGTGAGCTTGGATAGGTAATCCTTTGTATTTTCTTTTATGCATTTAAAAACATTATTTGGAAAATGGATCCATAGGTTTCACCAGACTACAAAAGGGGTCTTTTGTTACATAAAAAGTTTAAGAGCCCCTGAACTACTGCAGTGAGAAAAGACCTTATGTAGAAAGTGACATTTGAACTGACCTTTGAAGGAAGCTAAAGATCCTCAAATACTTTGGCCACATAATGAAAAAGACAGGACTCATTGGAGAAGACTCTGATGTTAGGAAAGATTTGTTAGAAACATACTTCCATTGTCTAGGAATAAACAAGACTCGTTGGGAAGCCAGGAATGTTTTAATTGTAATTTACAGTTATTCCCCCGAATAAATGGGTACCTCTCCTGAACAGAGTACAGGAGAAAGTACAAAGGCTTAGATGGATGCCAGTCCAGTCCTTTAATAGACCCTCACCTCAAATCTCCCACCAGGCTCTTCATTGGCCAGATACAATCCCCTAACTGCCTACATCATGCCCTCCTCAAATGGCTCATTTAAGCATGCATACAAGCCTCTGGCCTTTCACCCGACTGACCTGAGGCCTTGTTTCTGCTAAAGATGGGGTGGAGGAGGGGGAAAGGTATACTTTCAATTCTATGGAAACAAAACTCCTCCCCCCATTTCTTACAATTTCCCTCCTCTTCTTTTATTCAAATTTTTGTTTCTACATCTTTAATACTCCCTTACTCTCTTTCTCATTTGAATTTTTCCCCTTAACCATCACCCCTTTAAGTAAATATAGGAAGCATTGATCAACGCATTGACAAATCAAAGGGGGCCTTCCGTTTGTAAATACAGATACAGAGACTCAAAAGAAAACAATAATGCAATTGTCTCTTTAAGATTCAAAAGTCTCTTCTCATAAGGCTGTCTGGTAGGGAACAACATCAGTGAAGTCTTCTAATCCTTGGTATTTGTTCCAGCCATCTCCACAGCATCTCAGCATCTTCTTCTTGTCTTCTTGTAAGAATCAGCTTTCTTTCCATTCTCCTACAAAAGTTACCTTAGCATAATTTTAAGTTACCATTTCTAATCCTTATGCCCTGATCATTTTTACAAATTCAAAATTGGAACCTTGGCCAATTGTCGTGTTTAAGAAATTCACATCAGAATCCAGTTTCTTATACTTTACATTAACTCATTATTAATTTCCTTACCAGGAGGATGATATTTCACTAAGGAATTAACAACAGGCTCCAGTACATATATAAATACATTAAATAATCCATTTTTAACAGAGTACATATAACATCATAAACTTTTAGTCATGCCATGTTTCTTTGATGGCATTTACAAAATAAACCACAAGCCATTCTTCTTTTAACATTACTAATTGTAACAAAACTTTAGACAAGCATAATATTAACCAAACAACAAAATAATATTCTCACAAGCCCTTGACCTAGTTGTCTCCATACCATTACCAAGAATATAAACTGCCATAACTTGTGCAGGAACTCTAGTTCCAGTCCTAT
The DNA here is from genome assembly GCA_028646595.1 of Phalanger gymnotis. Taxonomy (NCBI): domain Eukaryota; kingdom Metazoa; phylum Chordata; class Mammalia; order Diprotodontia; family Phalangeridae; genus Phalanger; species Phalanger gymnotis. The sequence continues at coordinate 9,048 of JAQQSZ010014841.1, forward strand.
AGTAACCTAAGATGTTCCATAATCAATTATTTTAATAGATTTGTTACTGTACTCATAAAACCTTATTATAGAAATTTGCCATTAAGACATTAGGGACTTAGAGTAAGGGGACAATATTTTCCCCAGCTTCCTGTCAACTCCAGGCAGAAGTTATGTCAAACTGCAAGCTGCATTGAGCCAAGCTTAAAATCTGCCAGGTTTCAATTAAGGAAGTCAAGAGAGTCCCACCTCAGCACATGCAGAACAGTTGCCGTCTTAACATTACCATGAAATAATACCTGCAGTTCACGCCTGCTCCCCCCCCCCAGGGCTGCTGGCATCTTGGGTCAGCCTTCCTTGATATTCACACCTGGAGTTAGACTCAGAAAAACAGTCAGTTAACAGTCCCATTAAGTCTTTGAATAGCAAGTTCCAGTAATCAGTTTAAGATATGACTATAATATCACATTGCTTAAAGAACATTCTTAAAGTAAGCCTTAAGTAGCTTGCATGGATTTCTTCCCTTGTTCATAAAATCTTCTCATTAAGATCATAAGTTATTGCTCTAATACATTTGCATCAGTTTCCCAGGCTTTTCTATTCTCCTCTAACTATGCCTGATCTGAAAGTATGAGATATTCTTCAAGAATTGAACCATATAAATATGATAGGTTCAAACATTAACTTTTAACTCTATGTTTTAGACCATGGAATGAATTCAAATTCAAACAACCACATTTTACTTTTCCCATCAGTGCAAAAATGTTCTACAACTTATCTCTCTTAAAGAGACTTATACATTGAAATTCTTTTCCATGTTGACCTGAAAGTTTGGTTAAAGGAGGTAAACAAGCTTGGTGATATGTAAATTCATTATATTTATTCCCTTAAAGCTAGGGGAGCTAGCTTACATGTACATACAAGGAGCCAGAGCATAAGTTCTGACTGTCTGAAGAAAAGAATGAGCTCAGGTTAACGATCTCATCCTTAATGGCCAGAGGAAAGAATGTTCTTAAGTCAGCCTGATCTGGCCTTGTTGACATAGGAAGAGGCATTATCTGAGTAAGCTCAGATAACAAAGAAGCTTAGGTCCAGACTCTTCCTCTAGTTAATTATTAGTTCAGGCTCTGGCGCTTATTGAAGTTACTAAATCAATAGTAAATGATTATCATCTCCAAACTGGAAATGTCTCTGATTTAATTCCAGCAATTAATTACACCATTTGTATTAATACCCAATTGCTCTTACATCACTTTGAAACATTTAAAGACCTTATTCCACATAGATACAATGTAACTTTAAATCCCAGCCTTAATCTATGGGATAATGATTGAACCTTACATTTGTATTTTTATTTCACAAACTTCTTTTTCCCTTTGTCCAAATTATTCCCATTAATGTTTAGAAAGAATATTATCCTTCGTATGACTATACAAGAATACTAATTTACCCAATCATTTGACTAAAAACAGTGAGATTTCACATATTTACATTACTCAAATTTTCTATTTCTCCCCATGAAACCTTCTAGGTCTGTAGGTATCACAACTTCATAATAGTAACAGACTCTGGCAGATACCTTTCTTTTCATCACTAACTACTTATTTCTGATTACAGAGACCTGCCATTAAAAAAAAAAAAGCGGCATCATATCATCTCCCCCAGAGGGTTGGTTCTTTTACATCAGATGGCAAGTTTCACTAATAAAAACTACCAAGGCCAACATCTCAAAATCTAATTTTATCCTAAAAACCCATCACTTTTTGCTGACTTTAAAAAGCCAGGTTTGGAGGTCCGATGGTTTCTGACCCCTGCTATTGTCTTTCTCAGTAAAACTTAAATCCCAGTGCTGTTGCCCCTCCCTCTTCCTTCCCTTCTACAAGTGGGGATAGATCAAGCTCTGTTTCTTATCTAGACCAAAGGAGAAGAGAGGAAGTGGGGGAAGAGACTGGCTTTTCGACACAGTCCCCACTTTTTAAACTTTAACGTCTTTAGAATTTCCTGTCTCTGCCTTATCTTCTATCACTGGTCCCATCCAGGGTCTCATAAAATTCAAGAATTTTAAGTCCAAAATCCTTGTTTTAGTTAACAGCCTCACACTGTCTCAACACAACAACTATGGGGGCTTGGATAACCCCCATTTGTCTCCAAACTTCTTTATCTGCCTTAAACAAAAGAGGTTTCCGACTTTGATGTCACTACTGAAACATCTTTGATACATATATGTATGTATGTATTGCACAATTCTTAGCCTAACATCTAGATTATAAGAAAAATTGCTTTTTCATAAATTCCCAAAGTACTATACCAACTCAACTCTTTGTTATTACAGAATTTCTAGATATCACAAAGTTTCCAAATTTTCTATTCACAAAACCCCTTGTATATAACA
>JAQQSZ010014842.1:0-11417 GCA_028646595.1 Phalanger gymnotis
AGCCTGGGGGGGATGCACCAGCTCTGCCACACCAGCACTCCTCCTTCCCCAAAAACCCCCAACCTGGACTGGACTTAGACCTTCAGCAGGCTCTTCACTCCTGCTCTGATCTGCCACTTAATTCCTCCCACCAGGTTGGCCTGGGGCCAGAAGCAACTGCAGCTGTAGTTCTAAAGCTGCCCCACCTCCACTGCCCCCAGGGCAGTGGCCAAACCTCAAACTCTATCCCAGTCCCCAGCAACTTCTCCCACTAACCTACTCTGTTGTCCTTGGTGTTTGTGGGTTGAGAAGTCTGGTAACTTCCACAGCTCACTGATTCAGGGAGCTAGGGCAAGTTCCACCTGGCTCCTGGTCTGGTTGGTCAATGCCGCCCACCCTGGGCTCTGCTCCTCTCAGCTCTGCTCCCCTCTGCTCCCAGCTCTGTGCATGATAGATCTTACCCAGAGACCATCCAGGCTGTCCTGGGCTAGAGCCCTGCTTCCCTATGCTATTTTGTGGGTTCTGCAGTTCTAGAATTGGTTCAGAGCTATTTTTTATAGGTTTTTAGAGGGACTTGGCAGGGAGCTCACGCTAGTCCCTGCTTTCCAGCTGCCATCTTGTCTCCGCCCCCCAGCTCCCTCTTAATTTAATTAATCTGAGATTAGACGAAATGATCTTGGTTTTTTAAATTCCATTTGTCACATTTTGGTTTAAATATTTTCTTTTTTTTTCAAAAAGATGCCATTGTATGATTCCTTTTATATCTTAAATGTCATTGTTTTTCTTTACCTCATTCCTCTCCCCTTTAATTTTTCTGTTTTCTTTTAATGTAAACACTAACCTTTGGATCAGTCAATGACTCTATTTAGATGACTCTCTCCCCTCAGATGACCTTCAGGCAGAAATTTCAGTAGCTACTTTACCAGGTAACTTTGCCAGCATTTGACAAAGTAGGAAAAGGTTAAAAGCTCTTCCTCTCTTAGGTTTGGCATTCATCATGGAAAGGCAGGCTTTTAAAAAAGGAAAGAAATAAAGGGCAGATTCCAATGACATGCATCCTATAAATTGGAAGCTCTTGTCATGGTAAGTGTCAATTCAGTAGTTCATAATCACAGTGCATAACATGATGTTACTCATTTTCAATCATGGAAAGCTTAGCACAATGCTTTGTATATGGTAGGAGCATAATGAATATATATAGAATATAACTGAATGCATGTTTATTGACTTGAAACAACATGGTATAATGGAAGAAGCACTAAATATGGGTTGAGATGATTTAGATCCAAATACTAGTTCTTCCACTTACTACTTTTCTGTGACCTTATTCAATAAACTAACCTCTTTTTGCCTTACCATTAAATGAGAGAATTAGACTTCGATTTCAGACATTTAAATTTTGCTAAAGGGAGGAGGGCATACAATATGTACCTGGACAAATAAATACAAAGAATATATGGAGTCATTTCAAAAGTAAGGAAAAGCTAATGACTTGGGAGATGGGAATTAGCAAAGGCTTCCTTTGGAAGAATGCATATGAGCTATGTTTTTTAAAAAAAGCTAGAAAGTTTAAGAGGTAGAAATGAGGGAGTTATGCCCTACAATGGAGAAGCAGTGGTACAAAGGAATAAAGGAGGGAGATGAAATGGCAAGGGTGGGGTAAAGCTGAGGTTGACTGTAATGGAGATTGAAGGAGAGGGGACAATATGAAATAAGACTAGAAATGGAGGTGGAAAAAAATGGCAGGTCAGGAAGTTTCATTTTCTGTAATAAGAGTCAATAGGGTATAACTTAAGCTTTTTTGAGCAGTGGAGAGAAATGAGATTTTGTCTTCAGAAAGGTTATTTTTACCAACCATATGAATGAATTAGAGAAAGGAGAGACTGAAAACAAAGACTGATTAGGAAGCTATTACAGTAATCCAGGTGAGAGATGAATAAGATCATGATCATGGTAGAGGTAAAGGGAAAGAAATAACATGGCGCGTTGTAGAGGTAGTATCTGCAAGACATCTTGACTTGTTCAAAATGAAAAAAAAAAGATGAAAAGATTTGAAGATGACAAGGTTATGTATAAACCTGCATACCTAGAAGAATACTGGTGCTCGCAATAGAATTAGGGAAGTTTAGAGGAAGGGTGGGATTCACAGAAAAAAAAAAAATAGTGAGTTCTGTTTCAGACATGTTACACTGGCAATGTCTTTGGTACATCCAAGTGAAGATGTCCAATGTGCAATTGTTAAATTGGGATTGAAGTTCTAAAAAGAAATTAAAACTCAATATATAGATTTGGGAGTTATCTTCATAAAAATATGAAGTGAATCCATGGAAGCTGGTGAACCCATATTTAATATGTGGGAGAAAGATGTTGATCTAGAAAAGGAAAATGAGAAGCACTTAGAGGAATATCAAGAAAGCAGTATCACAGAAGTCAAGGGATGAGGGAGTATCTAGGAGAAAATGTGTTTGAGCAGTGTCAAAATTTGAAGAGAAGTCAAAAAGAATGAGTGGCTAGAAAAGTTATTGGATTTAGCAATTAACAGATTTTTTTTTTCCTGAGCTGGAAGGGAGCAGTTTTGGTGGAATGTAGGGATCAGAATTGAATTGAGAGGTGAGTGGGAGTGGGAGAAGGAAGGCAATGAGTATTAATTCCCTTCTAGGAATTTGACTATGAAAGGAAGAAATGACAGGATGATAACTTGAAGAAATGGCAAGTTGAGTGAAGTTTATTTTTTTTTTTTAATTAGGATAGGCAAGTAGGGTCAGACTTTGACATGTTTGTAGAGAGTGGGGAAGGACTCAGTAGATAAAAAAAAGACTTAAAATGAGCAGAAAGCAAGGTCTGAGAGGAAATGAGAGAGAAAGGAATTAAGAGCACAAACTCTTGGCAAAAAGAAGGTCCCTATCTTCATCAGAGAGCACAGCAAGACATGGAATGAACATGATACTTTAAACATTCTCTATTTTCTTGGTAAAGTAGGAAGTGAGAAAGATACTCTGAGATAAGGTGAGATAAAGTGGCAGTAAAAAAAGTCTTATGGAGAGATTGAAGAAGCCAATGTGGAAGATGTGATAATGAATCAATAAGATAAAAATAAAGAAATGATATTTATTATTTATTTATTTTTATTTATTTATTTATATTATTTATTTATTTTTATTTATTTATTTATAAATATTTATTTATATTATTTATTTATATTTATTTAAAAGTTCATTGGAAATTAAATAATATCAATATGTAGTGAACCTAGTTGGCAAAATTGTGTTGCTTTCTCTAAGACCATTCAAATGAATAGTAACAATGAAGTTAACAGACAGTTAGAATACGGCAACTGGTGTTGATAGACAAGAAGGAAAGGAATATGAGGATAACTGATTACGAATGGTCAGACTGTCAAACTATAGAGCAAGACTGAAAGACAGGAAGTAAGTCCATAGTAGAGGAAAGAATTGAGAGAAGATGTTAGCTGGATGCTAAGATCCCACGTCCTATGATCCTGTGAATTGATTTCAACTGAGTTGAACTTGATCAGAACTTTGTATTTAATGATGATCTATCTGTTCCAACTAAAAACAAAAATTTAGATCCTGTGAGTCTTTGGAGGTTCAGGGTTACTAATTCTCCTCTTGGTTTCTAGAGACCATTTTAAAAAAAGTATAGCAGATCAAAAGAAAATTGTTTTTGAAGGTGCCCAGAGACATCACATAGTCCATCAACCTCCCTTGAAGAATGCTAGCAAACATTTTTAGAAAGGTAACTTCTTGCCACATGGTAAAGCAAAACCTCCTTTGAGAATGTGAGTTATAATCCTTACCATCATTAACCGCAATCCACTGCAATGATAGCTCAATATTTGTTTCTTTCTACATATAGTAACAGAGAACATTTAAGTTTCTCATAATTTCTCACAAAGTACTTTCTTGAGCTAGAAAGAACATTTGATTTAAGTTGTGTTATATTGATGGAATGCCTACAACGTGTCAGAAATTCATACCAAGTAGAAGATCTGGGTTTTAATCTTAGTTGTAAGAAATGGGAGGATGAGTTTTGTTTCCACAGAACTAAAGTTGTACTTCCTCCCCTCCCCCACCCCAGCTTTAGCAGAAACCAGGCCTCAAGGTCAGTCAGGTGAGAGGTCAAAGTCTTGTATGCATGCCAGTTCTTTTTGAGAAGGCAGTCAGGGGAATTAGAGAGGCCGAACGAACCCCTTGAACCAGTTCAAGCTTATCTAGGGTCTAGTCTTGGTCAAGAATCCAGGCCTATTGATTTGCATAATTTGCATATGTTAAAGAGGGAAAGTAGGGAAAGTAAAAGAATGTAGTTTAATCCTAAACTAAGACAAGGAAAATCTAATTAACTTCACTTTTGCTTCTGTATCCTTATTATCCTATCTATATAAACTGTATAACCTAGGAAAACTATGTAAAAAAGTAAAGATTGTAAACTAACCATAACTCTAGCAGGAGTAGAGGGAATGTTTACCCCTACTCCTGCAGTTGTATCAGTGTGAGTGTTCCAGTGAGCACTACACCTGCTCTCTCAAGGAGCATAATAAAATGCTTTCCTCTGCCCACTCTGGTCCTGAGTTCTTTGGGTGAGAATGGGCAAATTACATGGATCTTCCTAAGGTCAAGTGAAGGGAAAAATGAGCAGCAGAAGCTTGTCTGGGGCTTACTCCCAGATCTTGCCTTGGGGTGTCCTGTGATCCCCAGTGAGGTGTTAAGAGGGCTACCACTCCGGATTCCCTTAGGGAACCCTGTGGTCTGCACAGTCTTCTTAAGGGGCCATCACTTGGGTCCTCCTAGGGTCTGACCCTAGGAAACCCTGTGATCCCCACAGATTAAGGGGGGGCGGGGCTACCACTTGGCCTTCCTCTGGGAGTCCTGTGGTCTGCACAGCCTTCCTTAGGGATTATCACAGGGTTCTTCCTCAGGACTTTGGCCCTGCCTAGGAAGTCCAGTAGTCCCGTGATCCCCAAAACCACGTTTCTCACATTAGTGTTGCTACTAACTTACCTGTATGGCCTTGAACAAATTACCTAAAATCTCTAAGCTCCAGTTGTCTCATTTATAAAATGACAGAATTGAAGACCATCTCTAAGATTCTTTCTAGGCATAAATGTTATTATTCTATAATTCTATAGACCACAGGGACCCTCCCTTTTAATAACTATTAATAATATTATCAAAAAATAGTTATTATAGGCATAGTGGATAGAGGGTCAACCTTTAAGTCCAGGAGACCTGAGTTCATATTTCTTCCTCTGAAACACAGGAGCGTTACCCTGGGTAAGTCACCCAAACATTGGTTCCTCAGGTAACACTCTTACAGTCTGTGTTACAGACCAACACTTCTTGAATTGTGAGTTGCAACCCCATGTGGGGTTATGAAAAATTTGGCAATAGTAAAAGGTTTCTGAATAAGCAACAACCAAAAATTAATTAAAAGTCAAACACATAATTAATCTGTTGAGGCCTTCTTTCAGTCAAAGAGAAAAAGTTTATTAAAGATTCACCATATTGGGTAGAGCTTAAGAAATCTCACCATTTGTGATGCTTGTTTTGACAAGTGGCCAGATTCAATCTACTAAGCACCTTCATGGAGGCAAGATGGATCTTACATACAGGAAGACTGTGAGAGGGATCTAGGAATGGTTCTGGGGAATGGGAGGAGGGGTTTAGGGAGGGTCTTGAGGAGGAGTCTAAAGAAGATCTTGATGGGACAGGAGTGACTAGAGGTCAGACACTAGGAATGGGATTAAGGGTGGGTGGGAAGTACCTGAAGAGTACCTGGAGATGACAGACAATGGAGGGCTAAGGTAGTTTAAGAGTAACAGATTTGGGCATAGATATTTTGATAGGATCAAGGGTGGGAAGTAGTCAGACAATGGAAGGCTAGGCTAGGTTAAGAGTAAGGAGAGATTTGGGCCTGAAAGGCTTATGGCTTCAGGCAAAGGCTTCATCAAGTGGGAAGATTCAAGTAGAGTTCAAGGTGGCTCCTAGAGCCTATACTCCATCAAATCCGAAATGTTTCTGGCAATGTGTGTTAGTAAGCAAAATGGCCTTTGTTTTTGTATGAGTAATTCAGTGTATTTCATTGAGCCTTGCTAGGTGCTAAGCCCCAGGCCCAAACTCCTATTAGGTGTAAAACCTATGTGGGTGCGGATTGGCAACTAAAGTGGGGCCTAAAGTGGGGCTAACTCCAGGGCCGGCCTAGTTTACCTGTCTGGGACAGCAGAGGATTTTAGACCAGGTGGGTTTAAGTCCTCCTCTTTGTGACAATTCTAGGTCACGTGGGTGAGTCGCACATGTGACTCATGCCTGACACTGAAAAAGATATGAAACTAGGGGTTGGCCTCCTCTTCCTTGGAGCTCATTCCCAAAGCAGTGGTGGCATGCCTGACTCTGGGTCAGCTTTGTTCTGAGCTCCCGGGCTGAACCTAAATGTTGGTAACTATGAATCTGTATTGGGTCTGTCTGTTAATGTTTATAATTAGTTTGTAATTTGCTCTGAAGTTCAAGGTGCTGGCTTTTTTCCCTGAACTAAGTGAATGATATTTGTGTGCTGAATTAAAGTAAGCTTGCCAACTCCTTTAACTTTGCTTTCCTTATTAAGGCAGATCAAAAGAATCTGTGCTGGTGGCAGCTTTCTGGGTGCTGGCTGTGGGTGGATCTTACCCCCTCCACAGAAGCTGCTAGCCAGATTGTGGAAACACAATGCTTGCCAGTGTTTCATTGTGCAACTTCACTGCAGCCTAGGTTCTGAATGCAAACCATGAGCATTTTGTGCTGAGCATGCCCTCAGGTCATGCAATGCCAATTAATGTTGCCAGGGCACTAAGAAGTCTTGTTATAGAGCAGTTTCTGATCTGCATTGGCACAACCCTCCACCACGAGTTCCTTACACTGATGAAATCACAGATTTGAACCATTCCTCCACCCCAACACCTAAACCTCCCCAACTCCCCCACCCCCCAAAAAAGTCTATGAATATTAGGTATGGGGTGAAATAGCTCTGTGAGTGGAAAGAATGGAACATATAAGAGATGTTATAAAGGCAGAAACAAGATTTGGTGATGGATTGGATATTTGGTGCGAAAATGAAGACACTGAGGCTGTGAGATGGGGTGCCCAGAAGAAAACTATTGCACTCCACAGTAAAGAGAAAGTCAAGTCTAAGGAAACATTTTGGGAGAAAGATAATGAGTATTGTTGTGAACATACTGATTTTGAGATGACTATGTCAAGATGTCAGGCAGATATCCTGCCTGAAATATAAAGAGCAAGTTAGAGTTGTGGTAGTGGAAGTAAGGAGAAAGATTAAGGTTGGACATATAGATCAGGGAATCATATGCATAGAAATTATAATTGAACTTTTAGGAGCTAATGCCATTAGGTTAGGCAGCATAGAAGGAAAAGGGGTGTGTGTGTGTGTGTGTGTGTGTGTGTGTGTGTGTGTGTGTGTGTGTGTGTGGTGAATATCTATACAAAATTCAAATGCAATTTGGATAGGGTACAGTTTCTGGGAACCCTCTTGAACGCACCTTGAATCTTGCTACTTGATCTGGCTTTTCATGCCCAAATAACCTAGCCTAACCCTCCATTGTCTGATTGCCCTGGATTGCCTCCAGCCCCTTCCCACCCTTGATCATATCAAAATACCTATACTCAAATCTGTTACCTTTAAACTAGCCTAGCCCTCCATTGTCTATCATCTCCAGGTAGCCTTCAACCCTTAATTGCATTCCTGGAGTCTGACCTTGCCCCAGTCCCCCCCCAGTCACCCCAATCCCATCAAGACCCACCCTAAACCCCTCCTCCCATCACCCCACACTACTTGACCACCCTAGATCTCTCCTACAACCTGTCTTAGGTTGCCTTGCTTCTTGTCTTGCCTCATCTTGCCTCTGTGAAGACTCTCAGATTCAATCTAGCTAAGATTCAATCTGGTCTGCTTGTATTCACAAATGCTCAAATTTCTTAAGAGTCTACCCAATATGGTGTGAATCTTTAATAAATTTTATTTTTCTTTGGCTGTAACAAGGCTTGGCTCAAATTCATTCGAGCAGGCATAGTGTGTCAGTATTTCAGGGTCCAGAGGACGCCTAAAAAACCTCAACAATTCCTTTTTCGATTATCCTAATTTTATATTATCAGTGCCTCTTTTCATCTCCATTTCAAAGATCACATAAGATTGAATGCAGATAAGATAAACCATTTGGAATTCGCCTATGGAATGTTAGATCTGGAAGGGATATTAGAGGTCACCTGGTCCAAAAAACTTCATTTTACAGATTAGGAAACTGAAGCACAGTAGAAGTAAGCAGCCTAGTACAGAAAAAAATCAAGAGGTAAATGCATATGTGAAAGTGCTTCAAAATTGGTCAGTCTGTATTGCCTTATCTCTCCTTTCTGCAGGAAAGTTAAACAATATGACTAATTTCAGGGTGGAATTAAGACCTTGACCTTTCCATTTAGAGGACCTTACTTCTTTAAGAGTTCTCGATACATGCAAAAGCAATCTCAAGCACTACAACATATTTGGTACTGTGATTCCAAAAACTTTATTGAAGAAAATTATGTCCTATAATCCAAAGTATTTCCTAATCCTCCATCAATCTAAGAGCAGGCTTATCTCCAGTTACAGAAAATAGCCCTTTTTGGTCTTGATCATCAGTATTTTATGACAAGATCATTTTGGCAACAATGCTATTATTATAAGGCTCTTTATATATGCCTATTGCTTATACTGCTTTTGCTGCTCAAATGAGGACTACAACTTTTTCTGAAACTCCTCCCCATGATCCTCCACTGCTGTGCCGAGACTGTTGGAATCAATGACCATCAGAGCTTTTCCTGTCTCAAATGTAGTTAGTCTCTTTGTTGCACAGAGGGGAGACTGGGATCATCGATTAGTTGATTTTGTAGCTGAGTATACCAAGTTTAAGCCAAGTTTATTTTATAGCCTTTCAGGTCCTAAGGGCCACCTGTACTTTGTTTCCTGTTATCTGAGTTCGTATATTGATTTTCATCTCCTATTCTAATTCTAGCAGACTGTCTATTAGGAAGCCAAGCCTCCTCACATGCCTCCATGAATAGCAATCAGCGTAACTAGGGAATGTCTCTTTCTGCTTCTATTCCACAATCTATAAAGCCCTCTGTGTTGGCCAGGTGTAGGATAGGTACTGAAGAGGTCTTAATGGCTTAATGGCACCTAGAACTCTGAGCCAGGCCAGCTTCCTATGGAGAAGAAACCTATAAGAGCCGGTCAGTTAAAGGAAATACCCAGGTAGAAAGGGCAGTCTCCTATATAATGGTGTTTCAGGGACCTTGTCCCCAAAGTACTTCTTCTTGCTCCCTGATGCTTGCATTTTAGTTAACAGCCTGCAAAGCATTTAATCACTCAATTAAAGGTTACTTAAAATGCAAATAGCCTTGAGAGGAGTAGCTTATTGACTGAAATTCACTGTAAGGCTAGGGTACTTGACTGATATACACTGACACATATCAGAGATTTTTTTGAGAATAGATTTTGGAACAAAGATGAGACCCTGACCACCTAAAAGTAGAGAAAATCTGAATGTGTTCAGAAAGGGTAGCCTAGGGTCACCAAAAACAAATTTGGTCTATTTTCATGTTTCTCAATGTGACTAGGCTCCTTTCAGTGGGAAAAGGGCAGGGGGTGGGGCAGGGAGGATCATTATGGGCTTGTCAGGTCTTTGGCTGACATCCATTCAAGTGAGATAAAATAAAAGGAACAAATTATATTTACATGGTCTTCTAACTCCAAGTCCAGGGCTCTTTCTAATATATTATCATCTGTGAATAGAATAATAAATACAATTCTTCAATTAGAGATGGCTCAAAATGCAAATGTACTTTGGAAGGTGAAAGGAAGGAGCATTTGTTAATTATTTACTATAATCCAGGCACTGCACTAAGCACTTTATAAATATCTCATCTGATCCTCACAACAACTCTGTGAGATAGGTGCTATCATTGTTCCCAGTTTACAGTGGAGGAAACTGAGATAAGATTAAGTGACTTGTGCAAGGTCACACAGCTGGTAGGTGTCTGATATTTTGACTCAGATCTTCCTAACATCAAGCCCAATGCTACCTAGGTGCCTGGGAAAGGTAGCATTTATTCAAATTCTTAATATAGTGCAATGGAATGATATCTGATGTTGATGTCAATGGAGATCATGATGATTGTGGAGATGATGCTCTGTGCAAGGCTCTAAACTGAATTTTCCTATGCCACAAACTCCTTCGGAATGTGCCTGTATGGTTCTCTACTACAAAATATGAACTTGCTTATAAATTGCCTTTGTTTTATTTTCTGCTTGTTTAACGTATGTGGGCCATATTTTACCCCAGTATATATTAAACATGGAACAAGTTCTTTGATGTCTTTCATACACCACTGTTGACCACAAGAAGTAGGTTATCAATAAATACTTGATAACTGTATTGAATTTAATTGAGTACACTAAACATTCTCTAAAATCTTGTTTTCACTATTAATTTGCTAAGAAAACTCCTTCCACAGGCAACATAAAGAGAACCTTCAGTCAAGTCTCCATCTAAATTACGATGCATACTGAACTATTAGAGCTGAAACTAATAAGGCTTTCAATTCCATTCAATTCAACAAGCATTTATTGGCTTTATAATAATAGTAACAAGATCAAAGGATTTACTGAGTACATCAATATTTGAGAGAGCATAAAAACATAACCTTTACCATTTGTCACCAGTGATTTTCTAATTTTTACATAGCAAAATGGATATTTTTCTTCTGCTTTTTGGCTATAACTACCCCCTTTTTATTCCTGAAGAGGATGTGCAGGTTAAGAACATAGTACTGCAGCATATTTATCTGAATTCCCTAAAACTCAGTAAAATTTATCACTGAGCAATAGAGAAGAGATGTATAAGGCAGAAATCTTCATGAAGCAGACAGATAAGCAGATAGATATGCATATATCTATGCATAGATAAGCAGATAGATATGCATATATATCCATACATATATACTTATATATAATACTGAGTTTATGTTGAATATATACAACTACAAAAATTCCTATTACACATACCTGTGTGCATATATACACAAATGTACAGTGTGTCATACATGTGCACAACTTTACATGTATGCATACACATAATCTGTGTATATGTATACTGTGTGTACAGTGCATATTCAAATACAAATGTAAAAATGTGTATACATATTTATGCATATATGTATGCAATTAGGCCTTTGATGTTGTGATATATGTTCAATATAAATTATATATACATACATGTATACATATACACATATCCATACATATAGGTGTTTGTTGATAGAAGGAAAGAAAGAAAAAGAAAGGAAGAAAGAAAGGAAGAAAGAAAGGAAGAAAGAAAGGAAGAAAGAAAGAAAGAAAGA
>JAQQSZ010014843.1:0-11417 GCA_028646595.1 Phalanger gymnotis
AAAAAAAATTAAAAAAAATAACACCAAAAAAATTATTAATTGTCTTTGAGTCTTACGAGGTGCTAAACTCCAAGCCTAAACCCCTATTAGGTGCTAAACCTATGTGGGTGTGAATTGGTGACTAAGGTGGGGCTCCAGTTGGGGCTAAGGGAGGCCTGATTAGATCTTTGCTCCTAAGTTTGCCCCAAATTCCTAATTACTGGGTGCTAAGCCTATGTGGATGTAAACCTCCCAGGGTCCTAAGGGGAGGTGCTAACTTCAGAGCCAATCATAGAAGCCTAAGTTCTGGTTGCTCAGATGACATTTGATAACGTCTGAAACTATATTAAAAAGGGAAGACAGAGCCATTTGCTTAGGGTTCTCACTCTTGGTGGCATGCTAATGTGGAGACTCTGGACAGCTGTAGTTAAAAGCCCTCTAGCTTGTAAACCCAAATGTTTGGACTTTGTTAAACTCTGGTAACTATGCATTGAAATTTGGTCTGTTTCTAATGTATCTTTGTACTTGCTCTGAAGTTTAAGGTGCTGGCTTTTTCCCCTGAACTAAGTGAATGATGTTTGTACGTTGGATTGAAATAAGATTGTTAACCCCTTAATGTTGCTTTCCTTAGTAAAGCAGATCAAAAGAACCTATGCTGGCAGCGTTCTTGTTGGGCTTGTGTTGGTTTTACACCCCCACAGCAGCTGCTAGCCAGATTGTTGAAACAGACTGGTAAACAAAACTATTCTTGGACTGAACTACGTATCCCAGAAAAGATATAAAACAAGTGCACTGCACTAATAAACAGCTTTGTTCACCAACATGGCTTGCCTGCCATTCTCTCTCCTCTCAGATCATCGTCCATCACTTGCGCTGGCTGCTGGCAACTACTTAGAATTTTTTTTGTATGACTATGCTTATTTGGGGTTTCTCCCCTTTCAGTAAAATGTAGGGGAAGAGAGAGAATTGGGGGATTGTTAGTAATCATGATATCAACAAAAAGAGTCATTTAAAAAAATGCACATTCAGAAGGAAGCACAAACAACAGGACAGTTTTGAAAGTAATTTGTTTTCATTATATAATTTTTAAAAACCCATGCAGTATGAAGTGGTTTTTATATAGGATCCCATTTTGTGTTCTGTGTATATGCACATGCTTTCTGTGGTGTTTAAGTTCAGAATTTTTTAAAATTAAATTAAAAAAAAAAGGAAATCTCAAGCCCCTGTGACTTCAGCCTATTGATGCTTGGGTAACCCAAGTACTAAATCCAGTGATTCTAAGACCTAGTGAATGTACATGTCTTAGAAAGAGTGAAGACAACTCATATCCTGTAGCCCTAAAACAGAAACCCAAGACACCAAGTAGCTAGAGAGATGAGTTAGACACTAATAGAGCTAATATCGTTCTCTGATGGAATCTTTCCTCTGCATCTATCCTATTCTCTAATTTCTGGGTATTTGTACACATTATCATTTCTCTTATTTGATTCAATTCCTTTGGTCAAAGGGACATCTTCATTTTTATATTTCAAGTGCTGGACACAAACCCAATAAATGAGACTGACTATAAATACTTATTGAATTCTTGAAGAGACAATTAGAATGGCATGATGTCATGTAGTTGAGAGTTAGATTCTTAAGAGGTTAGTGTGCGAAACCTAAGAGGCATGGAAAAAGCAATGACAAAAAGGGAGAGGAGAAAGGAAGATGTGAATGAAGAGAGCTCTGCAAAGAAGTAGTGGTAGACATAGACAGTAGATGCTGTGAAAGTGTTGCTAAGAAACTCAAGGCCAGCCAAAAAACCTTTGGCAAAAATATGGTCATCAAAGCGGGAGAGGAGGAAAGTGAAACACAAGAGAGAACAGATGAGCCCTATGGTGGCATTTCATAAAGTGGACTGATGTCATGGATTTTTTCCAATAAAATAAAGACATGAGTCTTGGAGTTGGGAAATATTCCATCCCATCTACCACATTTTCCTGTCCAAAACCTCGGAAGACAATAGCAATAAAGATGCTGACACCTATTTGTACAAAAACACTCATAGAATTGTGCATAACAGAAAAATGGAAGGAGCTCATGTCTTCTAAGACTGAGGGAATAGCTGAGCAAACTGTTTTAGGAAAATGATGGATTACTGATAAGTCACCCCCCCCCAAAAAAATTTTTTACCTATGTGTAAACTCAAAAGAAACATGGGCTCCATGAAGAGATGCAGAGTGAAGAAGTGAGAGTAAGGACAACATACACCTTGACTAACTACATGAGAAACTCCATCATTACAATGAATAGAAAGAAAAAGAGATGAGAAGGTGGCAAGGGACTGAACTGAAAAAAGTAAATCACATGTTAAACTAAAAAAAAAAGAGGACAATTTCATATGTATGCTCATTTTTTAAAAAAGTTTCACATTTAATATTTTTTGGTGCTGACTACTAAACTTAAGGAAAACAAAATTCAGGCAAACTTTTCCTTAACAAGTAGCATTGCGATGATTTTGGTAAAAAATAAAATCCTGTATCAGGCATCACTACGCTAATGCAACTCTACTGCCACCTAATGGTAGCTCTGAATGTGATGGTCCTTTACATCCCATCTAGCTGGGCACCCAGAGAATCTTCCCATGTACCTTGCCCAAGCCCTGCCTTTTCCCTCCTGAATGAGCAGTCCCTAGAATGGACAGCCAGGAACCTGGCCACTGATTCCTCAGGAAAAGATTTCATTCAGTTGTGGAATTTTCTTGCTTGATGAATGTGTGCAAAGCGTCTGAAACACAAAGGAAGGTTGAACACACAATTTGGTGTAGAAATACATCAAACTCAACATGGAAGCAAGCAGATGTGAGAGCAGAGGTGGTAAGAAAGAGGTTGGTAAGTCAGCAAAACAAGCATTCTGATCCTGAAGTGAGGGTGGAAAAAGTTCTTATGAGGGATCCTCAGAGAGACAATTTCAGAGAATCCTAGGCAATCTCACTTGATGTAGTGAATACAACAATAACATTGTAAAGAAAAACTTGAAAAATTTAATAACTCATCACCGCAATGACCAACCATCTCTTCGGATGGCCTAGAAGGAAAGCTATTACCCTTCTGACAGTGATGTGATGGACACAAGTTACAGAAAGGGACACATATTTTGTGACAAGGCCACTCTATGGATTCATTTTGTTTTTACTATGCTTATTTTTACAGAAGTGGATTTTTTTCCTCTAGGCTTTTGAGTGGAGGGTTGTTGGGGGAAAAGGATTGGATATAGTAATCTCTCCCAAAAGAAAGGTGCTGAAACATCTTTTAAAATGCATAGAAGTTCAGAAGGAAATAGACAAGTAGGGCAGTTTTGAAAATAACACATGAAATTTATTATGTGTTTATACACATATATACATACACACACATATGTATTTAAAAAGTGGTATGAAAGATATTTACTTCACATACCTTCTTTTATGGGTGTTTAAACTCAGAATACAAAAATATATTCTGGCCAAAGCTCTAGATTGTCTAAATCTTATTGTTTCCTGTCACTCAACGTATTACCTATCCCTCTCAGTCATCAATAAAAATTAAGCACCTGCCAAGTGCTAAATGCTGGGACTACAAACACAAAAGGCAGTCCCTGATGTCAAGGAGCTTATAATCTAATGGAGGACAACATACAAAAAGAAGCTGAAAAGGGTTGGGGGAAAGGTGGCAGAAGTACCCTGTATGTCAGGATATGATGCAATCCAACAACAGTGAGGATGGTGGGATATGGAGGACTGTGCTAAGCTGCCTTAAAAAAATGTCCTAGAGATATGTATCAGCATAGGAGTACAGTATGTCAAATTTAGTTTCCAGAATTACAGAAATCACAGAAACACTGCTTGCCAAAATACGCCAGCCTAAGCCAAATACTGTCTGTGCAAAGATTCCCAAGAAATTCATCATGAAGTACAAAAGTGGAGAGATCAATCCAGTGTCAGCCCTCCATCATTTTGTGCAAATGAAGCATATGAAACTTGACCTTAAGGAAACTGTAACAACAGGTAATGTTAAGGGCTATTTTGCCTTTTGTGCTGTGGTGAATGGTATTCAGTATAAGACTGGACTGGGACAAAATAAAGAAGTCTCACTCCAATGCAGCCAAGCTTGCCCTTGATGAGCTTTTGCTGTTGGAGGATCCTGAACCAAGTGATGTAGAAACCTCAGCTCACTTGGCTTGACCATTTTGGCCTGAAGTCCCTAATGAGATCTCCTAGACAGGAATTCCAAAGCAACTGTTTTCTCCTTCCTGAGTTATTCCCTATGGCGGCCTATATTGACCTGATTCTCCAAAATAGTGACATCATCAGCTATGAAGAACAACAATGGAGAGCTAAAAATTACAGAGAAGCAACTAGAAAGCTAGAAAAGTAGGTCCAGCTGTTTTCCCACCAAAGACTTGTTGTAATAAATGAATATACACACATATTACTGTTTTTTCATGTGCATATAGATGTTATGTGGTTAATAAACTGCAAATGAAAAAGAAAAAAAATGTCCTAGAGTTCAGGGTCCTGCCCTGCAGCCAGAGGGTGCAAGGGGGTGGGGAAGAAAGGGCACAGAGAATACTAATGAAATGTGAGGACCAGGCAGATTCAAACTTGAAGGAGAATGAGATTTCCCAAAAATGAGTTTCCTGGGGAAGGATGGCATGATGGAGAAGTCCCAAAACTGTGGAGCTGGTGAGATATGGGGAGGAAATTTGTGTTACCTGGAAATTGTCTTAATCCAAATCACTGATAAAAATATCAAAATATTACAGCTCCCTGGGGAACTCTACTTAGGCCTTCCGATCTGACATAAAATCTTTAACTACTACTTTTTTTTGCGGGGAGGGGCCTGACCTAATAGGTTCAATGTTCAATATGACGTTTTCTCAAATAATAAATATCTGGATTCAAGGCTCTTCACCATTCTGGTTTCCCTCCTCTTTCCAGCTTATTAACGTCCTTCTTATATTGTCCAGAAACAACCACAACAATTGCATTGTCTGACAAGGTAAGAGTACAGGCAACTTACCTCCTAATTCCTTAAAGTTCTATGCAGGCGACGATTGCACCTGAATTTTTTTGGCTGCCATATTGCAATCCAAGGGCAGCTAGGTGGAGGAGGATAGTGTGCTAAGCCATACTTAGGAGGACCCAAGTTCTAATATAGCCTCAAGATGCTTACTGTGTAACCCTGGGCAAGTCACTTAACACTGTTTACATCAGTTTCTTCATCTGTAAAATGAGCTGAAGAAAATGGCAAACCATGCCATAACTTTGCCAAGAAAATCACAAATGAGGTCATAATCAACTAGACAATAAAATTTACATTTTTTGCTCATACCGAGCTTGCAGATCACTAAAACTCTCACTTTTTCACAACTGC
Organism: Phalanger gymnotis; assembly: GCA_028646595.1. Taxonomy (NCBI): domain Eukaryota; kingdom Metazoa; phylum Chordata; class Mammalia; order Diprotodontia; family Phalangeridae; genus Phalanger; species Phalanger gymnotis. Next base: position 5,373 of record JAQQSZ010014843.1, read on the forward strand.
TGTCCAATCCCCTTAACTTTTGGGGTTTTCTTCATACTCTAGAATCCAACTTTTTACTTATTCCCCTATCGAATTTCATCTTATTAGATTCAGCCCAAATGCTCTAGTCTTTAAAGCTCCTTTAAGATCCTCATTCTGGTACCCAGTGTGTTAACCATCCCTCTAAGCCTTGTTTTATGTGCAAATTTAATGAACACACCACCTGTACCCTTTAATGAGACATTGTTAAAAATGTTAACTTGAACAGGGTCAAACAACATTTCTGTTATTTTAAAGGACCTCCTTCCCCAAGTCATGTCAATGTGGAAACCTTAGCAGTTATTCATTTCATTACAATCAAAATGTTTCAACCCCTTTAATACAGTCTGTTTACCATATTACATATCTGCATATTCATTACATTTAAGAAATTTCCAGTATGCTTTTAGATGGGAAATAAATTGCTGACAGGCAAATATAATTCAAAGGGTTTGACTCCTGAGTTGGTTAAAGGCTTTCTCACATTAATTACATACAAAGGACTTTTCTCCAGTATGGGCTCTCTGATAGTTAATAAGATTTTCAAATATCCTCTTCTGTGGTATTTGTCCCAAACTCATTATATTGAGGGTTTCCCACTAGTGTACATTCTCTGATGTCTTCTGAGTACTTCCCTCTTTACTAAAGCCTTCCCCAAATTCAAAGAAATGCAAAGAGTTTCTCTCCAGTGAGTTCTATGATTAATAATAAGGTGGTTCCTTCTGCAGAAGGCTTCCATGCACTCATTACAAAGGCCTTATTTGCACTGAGTTCTCTAATAATTTCTCAGTACTTTATTTTCACTAAAGACTTTCTTACATTAACTGTACAGAAAGGGTTTCTCCTCTACCATTGGTTTGTTGATAGGAAATAAGGTTTGTCCTTTGGCTGAAATTGCCTGTATTCAATGGATTCCTCTTCAATATGTGTTCTCTGATGGCTTTTGAGTACTACACTCTCAATTGAAGCTTTCCCACATTCACTATATGGAAAGGGTTTCTCTTTAGTATGAGTTCTCTGATGGGTAATAAGATTCCCCCTTTGGCTGAAACCTTTCCCACATTCATGACATGGAAAAGGTTTCTCTCCAGTGTGAATTCTCTGATGGTTAATAAGGTGTTCCTTCCTGCTGAAGCCTTTCCCACATTCATTACATTCAAAGGGTTTCTCACCAGAATGACTTCTCTGATGAATTTTAAGTAACTCATTTTCACTAAAGGCTTTACCACATTCACTACATGGAAAGAGTTTCTCTCCACTATGGGTTCTCTGATGATTAATTAGATGTCCTCTATGTCGGAAGGCTTTTCCACATTCCTTACATTCAAAAGGTTTCTCTCCAGTATGCATTCTCTGATGGCTTTTCAGTATTTCACTCTCACTGAAGGCTTTCCCACATTCATCACACTCAAAGGGTTTCTCCCCAATATAAGTTCTTTGATGGATAATAAGGCTTGACTTATGCCTAAAGGCTTTCCCACATTCAGTACATGCAAAAGGCTTTTCCCCAGTATGAATTCTCTGGTGACTTCTAAGTATTTCACTCTGGCTAAAGGTTTTCCCACATTCATTACACACAAAGGGTTTCTCTCCAGTATGAGTTCTCTGGTGGGTAATAAGATGTGAGCGGTGCCTAAAAGCTTTCCCACATTCATTGCATGCAAAGGGTTTCTCTCCAGTATGAGTTCTTTGATGTCTAGTGAGATGTTCCCTTCTGCTGAAAGCTTTCCCACATTCACTACAAGCAAAAGGTTTCTCACCAGTATGAGTTCTCTGATGAGCGATAAGGTTTGTCCTATTTCGGAAACCTTTTCCACATTCATTACATGCAAAAGGTTTCTCTCCAGTATGAGTTCTCTGATGGGTAATAAGATGGCCCCTCTGGTTAAATGCTTTCCCACATTCATTACATTCAAAGGGTTTCTCTCCAGTATGAATTCTCTGGTGGCTTTTGAGTACTACACTATCACTGAAGGATTTCCCACATTCATTACACATAAAAGGTTTCTCTCCAGTATGAGTTCTCTGATGCCTCTTGAGTACTACATTCTCACTGAAGGATTTCCCACATTCATTACATTCAAAAGGTTTCTCTCCAGTATGAGTTCTCTGGTGGGTAATAAGGCTGGAATTGTACCTAAATGCCTTCCCACATTCATCACATTCAAAAGGTTTCTTTCCTCCATGAATTCTCTGATGGCTTTTCAGTACTTCACTCTTAATGAAGGCTTTTCCACATTCATTACATGTAAAAGGTTTCTCCCTAATATAAGTACTTTGATGAATAAGGCTTGACCTATGCCTAAAGGTTTTTCCACATTCATTACATGCAAAGGGTTTCTCTCCAGTGTGAATTCTCTGATGGCTTTTCAGTACTATGGTATCACTAAAGGATTTTCCACATTCATTACATGAAAAAGGTTTTTCTCCAGTATGAGTTCTCTTATGGCTAATAAGGCTGGTATTATACCTAAATGCTTTTCCACATTCATTACATGCAAAGGGTTTCTCTCCTGTATGAATTCTTTGATGGTTTTTGAGTATTTCACTCTGACTGAAGATTTTTCCACAATCATTCAAGGGCTTTTTTCTTCTACAAGCTCTCTGATAGGTAAAAAGGTTTGACCAGTGCTTAAAAGTTTTCCCACATTCGTTACATGCAAAAGTTATCTCTGTAGTATGAGATGCCTTATGTCTGACAAAGTGATCCCTCCTGCTGAAGGCTTTTCCACATTCATCACAATTAATGAGTTTCTCTTCAGTGTGAGTTTTCTGGTGGCAAATAAGATTTGCCTTCCAAGTAAAGTCTTTCTTATATTCGTTATATGCAAAGGATTTCTTTCTAATATGAATCCTTTGTTTAGCTGGGTTTTGTTTGTGGCTGAAGGTTTTTTCATATTCATTGTATTTAATATGTGCTAACTTACTTCCAGCATGTATTCTACGAAATTTAACTAGGTCTGAATGGTAACTGAAAGGCTTCCTACATTCGTTATACTTAGAAAGGTTCTTTCCTAAGGCAAGTGTGTTACATGTAATTAGGTCAGGACAATTCTGGAAGCTCATTCCATATGTCTTATACTGATGGAGACATTTTCCCACAGTCTCTCTGCACAGTGAAATCAAGATTGATCTCACACTAAAATTTCTCCCAAATGTAGAACACTGAGGCAGGATCACTTTATTAAAAGTTGTTCTGGGACTAACTGTAACTGTTACTTTTCTGGTTTGTCTCTCTTGCTTGTACTTCTGTTTCTCCAAATTAACACCACATTCCCTGGCTTCTCTCATCTTGGAATGCCCGATTACAGTGTCCTTCGGCAGCCTTTTCTGGGATGATGCTTCCATGCAAATGCCCTGCATCAGATTTGATTCCTTGCTTTCAAACCTGTTCTCATGAAGGAAATCTGAAATAAATAAGAAAAAAAGGTCACTAGTTATTGTTAGCTTTGGCATGGGAAAGGAATCTAATTCAGAGCAAGTTCTATTTCTATCTTCTCTACCAAGGAGGATGGTGTTCAAGGTGGACTAAGCAGAAAAAAATAAACACAGTTTGAAGAAATCGAAGTGAAAGTCCTAGGTGCTATAGATTAAATGAATTAGAGTTTAAGAAAGCACTTTTAAATGTCATTAAAAACAACTCAGAGAAAGACAAAATTGTTTTTGGCAGAATAAGAGAGTGGAAAACCACACAGAAATGAGAAAAAACTAGCTCAGAAAATTCTTCAACTAGAAATGTATTTAACTTGGAATCTATACAAATAAAATTAACAGATCTGGGGAGAACCTAAGAATTAATGGACTCTCCCAACTGTTAAGAACAAAAAAATAGAACTGATGTAGTTTAGTAATTTTTTAATTTAAAATACTGAAAAAAAGACAGGTTCAATAGAAAATCTACTGAATATCAAATGAGGTGAACCTCAAATTCAAATCATAGAAATCCACTATTGTCCATCTTCAATAAAGTGCAAGATGCTTTCAAAAGCAGCTAAGAAGAAAGGAATCCACAGTAAATTTCAACCTGATTTGCAAAAGGTTTCCATAAATATAAGAAATTTAAAAAGCCAAAATTGGATATAATGAAAATTAAAAGATGTGGCATGATAAAAATCTGTGATAAGGAAAAATTGAGGTACAAAGTTCCAAGTATGATCAATGTATTTGTATGACTAGCAAATACCAATAAATTGGTTCCAAGATCCCTCAGTAGTCAAGGATGTACCTGACACAACAATCCTTTTATAGCATTTACAGACATGTTTCATCTTTGATTGGTTGGTGCTGTTTACATCAGTTCCTTACCAGGTGGACCAACATCCCTAGACATCCCTTAGAAAGTCCCACCGTGGGCAAATATCCTATGACCTGACTGACTCAGATCCCTCCATGGTCAGCAAAACTCATAGATCTGAAACTCTTTAGCTGGACTTTAGCTCACAGGAATAGAGGAGTTAAACTCTTGCAAATTTTACTAATAGACTTTATGCAATGAAGTCTGAATTTCATTCACAAATATTGATTATATACACTGATTAGACATAATTCGCAATCAATAATGAATCATGAATCCAATTTCCCAATAGGCAACCAAAGCTGCAGGCTTGAGGGAGTTCAAACTCACCTGATGAGGCACCCAACCAATACATAGCAGATTGAATATTAATTCACAATAAACTAACTCTCATTAAAATAATAAAAAATACAGGAGAGTATCAATTTTAAATTTTCACAGATTAGAAGTGTGCCATTTTCACTGAAATAGGGCATTTTTATAATGATTTTTAAAAATTTTATCATTTTAATTTTTTAGTTTTGAACATTGATTTCCACAAGATTTTGAGTTCCAAATTTTCTCCCCATTTCTACCCTCCCCCCCATTCCAAGATGGCGTATTTTCTGATTGCCCCAGTCAGCCCTCCCTTCTGTCACCCCACTCCCACCTCCAACCCTTTTCCCCTTACTTTCTTGTAGGGCAGGATAGATTTCTATGCCCCATTCCCTATATATCTTATTTCTCAGTTGCATGCAAAAACAACTTTTTTTTTAGTATCTGCTTTTAAAACTTTGAGTTATAAATTCTCTTCCCTCTTTCCTTCCCACCCACCCTCCCTCCCTAAGAAGGCAAGCAATTCAATACATGGTATCATCATGTAAAACACTTCCACAATATTCATGTTGTGAAAGACTAACTAAATTTCCCTCCATTCTATCCTGTCTCCCTTTATTCAGTTTTCTCCCTTGACCCTCTCCCTTTTCAAAAGTGTTTGCCTTCTCCCCCTATCTACCCTCCCTTCTATCATCCCCCCTTTTTTATCCCCTTCCACTTACTTTCCTGTGGGGTAAGATACCCAACCCAACTAAGTGTGTGTTATTCCCTCAAGTCAAATCTGATGAGAGCAAGATTCACTCATTCCGGGGGCAGAGCCAAGATGGCTGCTGGGAAGCAGTGACTGGCGTGAGCTCCCCACCAAGTCCCTCCAAAAACCTATAAAAAAAATGGCTCTGAACCAATTCTAGAGCTGCAGAACCCGCAAAGTGGCAGAGGGAAGCAGGGCTCCAGCTCAGGACAGCCTGGATGGTCTCTGGGTAAGGTCTGTCCCACACGGAGCTCCCAGGCCCCAGCTGAGGGGAGCAAAGCTGAGCCAAGCAGAGCCCAGCGCGCGCCGCACGAACAGACCAGACGTGGACCTACCAGACCAGGAGACAAGCGGAGAGTGCCCTGGAATGAGTGAATCTTGCCCTCATCAGATTTGACCTGAAGAGGGAATACCATACATACTCAGTTGTGTATCTTACCACACAGGAAAGAAGGAGGAAGAAGATAAAAAAAAGGGGAGATGATGGAAGGGAGGGCAGATGGGGATGAAGATAATCAAAAACAAACACTTTCGAAAAGAGATAGGGTCAAGGGAGAAAATTCAATAAAGGGGGATAGGTTAGGAAGAAGCAAAATATAGTTATTCTTTCACAACATGAGTATTATGGAAGGGTTATTTCATGCAACTAGAAAATAAGATGCACAGG
>JAQQSZ010014844.1:0-11417 GCA_028646595.1 Phalanger gymnotis
AAGCCAATACAACAAAAATTAGGAGGGAAGCAGAAAATTGGGAGAAAATCTTTACAACTAGTGTCTCTGATAAAGGCCTTATTTCTAAAATATGCAGGGAACTGAGCCAAATATATAGGAATACAAGTCATTCCCCAGTTGAGAAATGGTCAAAGAATATGAACAGGCAGTTTTCAGAGGAAGAAATTAAAGATATCTATAGCCATATGAAAAAATGCTCAAAATCACTACTGATTAGAGGAATGCAAATCAAAACAACTCTTAGGTACCATATCCCTCCTACCAGATTGGCTAAAATGACAAAACAGGAAAACAATAAATGCTGGAGAGGATGTGGGAAAATTGGAACATTGTTACATTGTTGGTGGAGTTGTGAGCTGATCCAGCCATTTTGGAGAGCAATTTGGAACTATGCCCAAAGGGCTATAAAAATGTTTATACCCTTCGACTCAGCAATAACTCTTCTAGGGTTGTATCCCAAAGAGATCACACAAGCGAGAAAAGGACCCATATGTACAAGGATATTTATAGCAGCTCTTTTTGTGGTAGCTAAGAATTGGAAATCAAAGGAATGCCCATCAATTAGGTTATGGCTGAACAAGCTGTGGTATATGAAGGTAATGGAATACTATTGTACTATCAGAAATGGGGATGATATGGACTTCACAACAACCTAGAAGAACCTACAATACATAATGCCAAGTGAGCGGAGCAGAGCCTGGAGAACATTATACACAACCACAGATATATGGATTCTATGAGGACTACCCCTGACAGACTTTACTCGTCTCAGCAACACAAGGGACAAAAACAACTCCAAAGGACTCATGATGGAGAATGCTATCTACATCTAGAGAAAGAACTATGAGGTATGAATGCAGATTGAGGCACACTTCATGCTAGCCTTTCCCCCCCCCCTTTTTTTTCTTTTCCTCTCTTTTGTTTTTGTTTTAGGGTTGTTTTTTGGTCCTGTTTCTTCTTTCTCATGATTCATTTCATTGGTCATAATTCTTCTCCATAACTTGACTAGTGTGTAAATTAATTCAATGCAAAGTTATACATGGAAGTTATATGGGATTCCATGCCATCTTGGGGAGGGAGGGGAGAGGGAGAGAAGAAAGTCTGGCACTCAAAATTATGTTGAACTGAGTGTTGTATACTAAAAATAAAAAAAAAATTAAAAAAAGAAAAAAATTTAAAAAAATACACAGGCAAGTTGCTCTGCTTATAGTAAAAATTCACAATTATTTACACAGCCTTCTTGATTTTTTACATACTTCATGAAATGTTTGTTTTTTATTGATGAATGTTAATTTCAAAATTTTTAAAAAATGATGATAGATGAAAGTGGTAAGGAACAGAAAAAGGAATCAAAAATAAGAAAGGAGAAAATCTTTATTTTAAAGTTAAAAACTGGCAAATAATGGAGGTGAAGATTAGTCAAGGAGAACAGAGAAAAATAGAATCATAGACTTTTTATAGCTGGCAGGTAGCAGTCTAAATACTTATTCTACATTGGAATTTCTTTTATAACTTAAAGACAGCTTTGGTGGTACAGTGGATAGAATGATGTGCCTGGAGTCAGGAATATCTGAGTTCAGATGTAACCTCAGTTACTTACTAGGCTTGTGACCTTTGGCAAGTCATTTAATCTCAGTCAGCCTCTTTCCTCAATTTAAAAAAAAATGAGGATAACAAAAACACCTGCCTTACAAAGTTGTTGCAAAACTCAAATGAGGTATTTTAAAGTATTCAACACAATTCTTGGCACATAGTAGGGGCTCAATAATTTCTTTCCCCCCTTCTCTTTCCCAATAACATTCCTCTATTTTTTCAGTTCCTACTTGTAAATTTCCAGTTTTAGGAAGCGCACACTCATATACTGACACAAAATTAATTGTTTGAAAGTTGTTATTCTATTGAGTCATGGTCTTTCTCCTCATATGTTTAGTCTGCTACTCTTAGCTTTGCCCTCTGGTGCTCCAGAGAACAAGTTTAATCCTTCTCCCACATAACAGGTCTTCAAATATTTGAAGGCAGTTATCCTGTAGTACATAAATCATCTCTTTTCTGGGTTAAGCATCCCTAGTTTCCATAGCTATTCTTAATATGATATGATTTGGAACCCTCTCAACATCCTACAAGCCTTTTATTTTGTACATGTTATGCCCCAGTTTGTCAATCTCCTCTCCAAATTATGACATACAGAACTGAACAAAATTATCTAGATGAGTCATGACCAGAGGTCAGTGTAATGGGACTCTAAACTCCATTATTCTGGACATTACACTTATTAGTGAAGCAGAAGATTTTTTTTTTGGGGGGGGGGAGCTGTGCCAAGTCACTGGTTCGATTTGAACTTATAGCCAAATATAAGACCCCTCTGAGAAGAACTATGAATTAGACAAATCTGTATCATCCTCTGTTTGTGGACTAGAGTTTTCTAACCTAAATTTGAGACATATTACATTTCCTTTTTTTCTCTTCCATTTCTCTTTTCAAAATATATTTTGTTTCATTAAATATTTCTTCATTATGCTTTTTTAAACTTTTTAACTTTAATTTCTTAAAAGTTTAAATTCCTAATTCTCACTGTCACTCCCCTTATATCATGAGAGGGCAAATAATATTATATTATTTACACATGTGAAGTCATGCAAAATGCATTTTATATTAGTCATGTTGTAAAAGAAAACACATGAAAAAGAACAAAATATGGAAAATGAAAAAAAAGATGCTTCAATCTGTATTCAGAGTTCAACAATTCTTTCTCTGGAGATGGATAGTACTTTTCATCTTGGGTCCTTTGGAATTGTCTCAGATCATTGTCTTAATCAGAGTACCTAAATCTGTCGCAGTTAATCATCATTACAATATTGTCATTATGGTGTACAATGTGCTCCTGGTTCTTCTCATTTCATTTTGCCTGAGTTCATATAAATCTTCCCAATTTTTTTTTCCTGAAACCATCCTGCTCTTCATTTCTTGTAGCGCAACAGTATTCCATTATAACCATATACCACAAATTTTTTATTCATTACCAAATTAATATGGAGCTACTCAATCTTCAATTCTTTGCCACCACAAAAGAGCTGCTATAAATACTTTTACACAAATAAATGCTTTTCTTCCATTTCTATGATCTCTTTCAGATACAGATCTAGAGGTGGTATTGCTGGGTCAAAGGGTATGCACACTTTGATGGTCATTTGTGCATAGTTTCAAATTATTCTGTAGAATAATTAGACCAGTTCACAACTCCACAAATAGTTCATTACTGTCCTAATTTTTACACATCCCCTCAAGCATTTGTCTTTTACCTTTTCTGTCATGTTCGTTAATCAGATAGTTGTGAAGTGGTATCTCAGGGTTGTTTGATTATCAATTTCTTTAATAAATAGTGATGTAGAGCATGATTTTATTTAACTATTGATATCTTTGATTTCTTCTAAAAATTGTGTATTCATATTCCTTAATTTATCAATTGGAGAATTTATTTATCAAATGGAGAATTAATCTTTTTTTTATAAATTTGGCTCCATTCCATATATATTTGAGAAATAAAGTCACTTTCAGAGAAACTTGCTGTAAAATTTTTATCATGGTTATATGGCCTTTTAATTTTAGTTGCATTGGTTTTGATTGTACAAAAACTATTAATTTCTTGTAGCCAAAATTATCTATTCAATTCCTGTAACTCTATCACTTGTTTGGTCATTACTCTTTTTCCTTGTCCATATATCTGACAGGTAATTTTTTCCATGTTATTATTATTTACTTATTAAATGATCCTATACATCTAAATCATTTATCCAGTTCTAGAAGTAGAGCCAAGATGGTGGAGTGAGAAGCATTTGGCTGGGCTCTCCCAACATTCCCCTCTAATCGATTTATAATACCTCGATTCAAATTCTGGAGTGTCAGTCAACAAAAGGTCAGGATGAGATGTTCTTCCAGCCCAAGACAATATAGGAAGTCAGGAAGAGCTCTGTGACATGAGGGAGAAGACTGGTCCAGAATTTGCCTGGATGGAACACCTGTGTTGGGACTAGCAGATGCAGCAGCAACTTTAGGAACTCCCAAGCCAGAAACAGTAAGAGGGCCTGGGAACTGGTCAAAAATAGATTAGAGGATACCCTTGGATGATGGACACAGGATCAGATGTTGTTTTGCAACCTCATTATCTAAATCCACTTCTCTCGACATCAATATTGATAATAAATATATGTAATCAAACTAAAACAAATTGCCACTTGACCACATCGAAAAATGTACATCTCATTCTGAATATTGAGGACATCATATCTCTTCCAAGGGCTGTGTAGCACAGCATTCAGGAATCATGACTAGCAATTGAATTTGCAAGAGTTCATAAGTCTTTAAGTTCTCATGAGTTTTAGTGAAGGGAGCATATAATATACACATTTTGGCTGCTCAGAGGCATTGTGGTTATTATTTTAAAATTTCTTCCAAATGAGTGAAATTGATACATAGTTGAGTTTTAGGTAAGTGAGATATTACTATAAAAGAGTATATCATATGCATTTAAAATATGATATCATATATGAAATAATGACATCAAATATCATTATTTAAAATATATCATTATATATATAGTTGAATGACTATAGTATAATAGATTCCTAGTGTTTGCATATGCTCTTTTTTATCATTTATTATTGTTTGTATCATTCATTTATTTAATTACTTATTTTTTTCAAGGAGATGTTTTATGATTATAACATATTGTTTAGTCACCATTTTTATCTAGTTAGAATAGAGAATCACCAGGGATTTCTTAGCTGTTATTAAGAACTAATGACCAATTAATATCAATGGTTTAATGATTTTTAGGGTATGTGGGGTAGGTAGATAATGTCATAACTGGAAGGTGAAATTTAGTAATTGTTCATTTGTTTTAGAAAAATCCAAAAATTAGCTCTTATGTGCATTTCCATTGGATTCTTATTATAACCACCAACAGAATAGTCATAATCTGGAGTGATGCTAGCAATATTATAAAACCATAAATTTCATTGAAAATGTTTTCTCAAAAGAAAAAAATGCTTTTATTATTCATGTATTTCATTTTAAAAAATAAATTAATTTATTTTTAATTTACAACATTCATTTCCAAAAGATTTTGAGTTCCATATTTCTCCCCATCTCTCCCTTATCCATGGCATGAATTCTGATTACCCATTTCCCCAGTATACACTCCCTTCTATCACCCCTCCCCTTTTCCTCTTCCCTTTTACTTTCTTGTAGGGCAAGGTAGATTACTATAGCCCATTTCCTGTATATCTTATCTCCCAGTTGCATGTAAAAACAATTTTTAACATTTGTTTTTAAAACTTTGAGTTCCAGATTCTCTCCCTTCTTCCCTCCCAACCCACGTTCATTGAGAAGGCAAACAATTCAATATAGGCTAAACATATGTAGTCATGCAAAACATTTCCACAATGGTCATATTGTGAAAGACTAACTATATTTCCCTGAATCCTAACCCACTCCACCTCATTTATCCTAATTTCTGCTTTGACACTGTTCATTTTCAAAAGTGTTTGCTTCTGAGTACCTCCTCCCTCAATCTGCCCTCCTTTCTATCATCTCCCCTCTTATTCCCTTCTACCTCCACTTTCCTGTAGGGTAAAGTACCCAATTAAGTTTGTGTTATTCTTTCCTTAGGCCAAATTCAATGAGAGTAAGGTTAACTCATTCCTTTTCATGTCCCCCATCTTCCCCTCCATCGTAAAAGCTTTTTCTTGCATCTTTTAGGTGGGATGATTTACCCTATTCTGTCTCTCCATTTCTCCTTCTCCCAATATATTCCTCTCTCATACTTTAATTTTATTTTTTAGATATCATCCCTTCACACTCAACTCACCCTGTTCCTTCTGTCTATATGTGTGTGTATAAATACATATATATGATATGTGTCTATGTGTGTGTATGTATATGTATATGTGTATACATGCATGTATATATGTACATGCATGTATATATTTACATATATACATATATGTGTATGTGTGTGTATGTGTATGTGTATATGCATGTGCATATACGTATACATATATATGTATATGTATACATATATCCTAAAACTAAGAAAGGTCTCATGAGTTACATATATCATCTTCCCATGTAGGAATGTAAACAGTTCAACTTTAATAAGTCCCTTATGAGTTTTCTTTCCTTTTTACCTTTTCATGATTCTCTTGATTCTTGTACTTGAAAGTCAGATTTTCTATTCAGCTCTGGTCTTTTCATCAAGAATGCTTGAAAGTATGCTCTTTCATTGAATATCCATTTTTCCCTTAAAATATTATACTCTGTTTTGGTGGGTAGGTGATTCTTGATTTTAATCCTAGCTCCTTTGGCCTCTGGAATATCATTTCCCAAGCCTTTCAATCCCTTCTTGTAGAAGCTGCTAGATATTGTGTTATCCTGATGGTGTTTCCACAATACTCAAATTGTTTCTTTTTGGTTGCTTGCAGTATTTTCTCCTGGACCTAGGAACTTTAGAATTTGGCTACAATATTCCTAGGAATTTTCTTTTTGGGATCTTTTTCAAGAGGTGATCAGTGGATTCTTTCAATTTCTATTTTACCCTCTGGTTCTAGGATATCACGGCAGTTTTCCTTGATAATTTCTTGAAAGATGATGTCTAGGCTCTTTTTTTCATCATGGCTTTCAGGTAGTCAACTAATTTTTAAATTTTCTGTACTGGATCTACTTTCCAGGTCAGTGGTTTTTCAATGAGATATTTCACATCGTCTTCTATTTTTTCATTCTTTTGGTTCTCTTTTATGATTTCTTTTTTTCTCATAAAGTCATTAACTTCCATTTGCTCCATTCTAAGTTTAAGGAATTGTTTTCTTCAGTGAGCTTTTGGACCTCCTTTTCCATTCCACCAGTTCTGCTTTTTAAAGCATTCTTCTCCTTATTTGCTTTTTGGCCCTCTTTTGCCATTTGGCTTAGTCTATTTTTAAGGTGTTATTTTCTATATTTATTTGAGTCTTCTTCAGCAAACTGTCGACTCATTTTTCATGATTTTCTTGCATCTTTCTTGCCACCAGTGGCTGTGGCACCAGATGGCCAGAGATGGCCGAATGCTGTGGAGTTTGAAAAGAATACACAGAAGAGTAAATGACAGCTCCATTTATTAAACTGAGGGACAGGGCTTATATACTTTTTTAGGCAAGCAGATCAACAAATTAACTTGAGAAAACATTTACATTGCATGACTTGCTCCTGCTTTGTTCCCCTTTTGTCGTAAACAATATTGTGTTAATAGCCCACAGGTGGTGTTTGGCATGTGTGTGCCATGGAGGTTTTGGAGAGAGCACAAGTGTACCAAGGAGGCTTAGACAGCCTTCATTCTGAGAAGCACGTGTGTGCCTGAGGGTGAATTTGGAGAGCCTTTGTGCTGAGTTATCAGCCCGAGGGCAAGAACAGGCCTCAGACAAAACCTGGGCTGTATCTGTATCCCAGAATGGACTTTCTTAGAGCTGGCCCTCTACACCCTCTCATTTCTTTTCCCAATTTTTCCTCTACTTCTCTTCTTTGATTTTCAAAATCCTCTTTTAATTTTTCCCTGGCCTGAAACCAATTATTTTTCTTGGAGGTTTTTGATGTAGGATCTTTTACTTTGTAATCTTCTCCAGGCTATATGTTTTGATCTTTTTTGTCACCAAAGTGAGATTCTGTAGTCTGAGATCTTTTACACTGTCTGCTCATTTTCCCAATTAATTACTTGACTTTTGAGCTGTTTGTCAAGGTAGTACTCTGCTTCCACAGTGAAGGGTGATCAGTCCCAAGTTTCAGGGGTTTTGCATAGCTGTTGTCAGAGACACTTCTCAGCACCTGTAAATTTTTAATCCTTCTAAAGTGGTATGATCAAAGAAGAGGGGTTTACTCCTCTCCTGGCCTCTGCTCTGGTCTGGGAGTGACCACAAGCAATCTTTTCTGCCTTAGAACCATGAGGAGGTTTCCCTCTACATAGCTGTCACAAGCTTCATGAAGCTAGTGCTTCTCTTCACCCCACGACCACCACCCAGGACTGCAACCCAGATCCAACAGGGCAATGCAAGAGGATTCTGTCTCAGTGCCAGCAAAGAGGTCCCTTCAATGCCCCTCTGATCAGCCCCTCAATCCCCCACCATCTGTGGGCCTGGAGCAATGGAAGTAGCTGCTGTTGCTGCCACAACTGCCACTGCTGCTGCTGCTGCCACCACCACCACCTCTACCACCCCAAGGCTGGGTTCATATCATCCTCTTCTCTCACCTAGGTCCAGCAGAGTTTCCCCACTGACCTTCTACTTTGTCTTTGGCATTTGTGGCTTGAGAAACTGCCAGAGTTGTCAGTGATTCCATCCCCTGAGGCCTGTTTCACCGTCTGTGCTGGTGGCAGTGCAGCCCATGCTGGACTACACTCCACTCCTAGTCTGGTGTGATAGACATTTCCTGTCAGACTTCCAGGTAGTTTTAGGCTGGAGACTTGTTTCACTCTGACATTGTGTTGGGTCTGCAGCTCTACAAATCATTTAGAGTCATTGTTATAGGTATTTGGGGGGTCTTGGGGAGAGTTAAGCAGGTCCCTGCTTTTACTCTGCCATCTTGGCTCATGTGTTTCATTTATGTGGGGGAATGGCACAACATGTGCTATAAAAGAAACAGTTCAGTCAGCATTTCTGACATACTGCAGGCAGAAGTTAACTTGTCTTTATAATTTTATTGGAGTCATTTGTTTTAATTATTTTTTTTGCATCTTATTAGTGTAGCACCTCTTTCCATATCCTACTTTTGCAGGATTGTAAATCAAATATTCAATGTTGTTTAAATGTAATTAAAAAAGTCTTCGTGTTTACACATCCTAAGAATACTAAATGAGTGGACATTGACAAAATTGTATAGTTTTCATAGAGGCAGACCCATGATTGAGTATCCTTTCCAGTCTGATAGGAAAACAGAGGCATTAAAACCCTCTTATATATTCTTTGCAGATGATATGGTAATATACTTAGAGATTCCTAGAGAATCAAGTAATACACTACTTGAAATAATAAAAAAAAAACCTTAGCAAAGTTTCAGGACATAAAATAAATCCACATAAATAATTGGCATTTCTATTAATGACTAACAAAGCCCAGCAACAAGAGATAGAAACAGAAATTCCATTTCAAGTTACTGTAGACAGTATAAAATATTTGGGAGTGTATGTGCTGAAACAAACCCAGGAACTATATGAACACAATTACAAAACACTTTTCATACAAATAAAGTCAGATCTAAATAATTCGAAAAATACCAGTTGTTCATTGGTAGAACAAGCTAATATAACAAAAATGATGATTCTACCTAAATTAATTGATGTATTCAGTGACATATCAATCAAACTACCAAAAATTATTTTATAAAGCTAGAAAAAATAATAACAAAATTTATCTAGAAGAACTAAAGTTCCAGAATATCAAGAGAATTAAGGAAATGAAATTCAAGGGAAGGCAGCCTAACCATAATAGATCTTAAATTGTATTATAAAGCAGCAATCATCAAAGCTACTTGGTACTGGCTAAGAAATAGAGTAGTGGAGGGGGCAAAGCCAAGACAGCAGCTGAAAAGCAGGGACTTGAATGATCTCCCCCACCAGTCCCTCCAAAAACCTGTAAGAATGGCTCTGAAAAGTTCTGGAGCTGCAGAACCCATGGAAGAGCAGAGGGAAGCAGGGTTCCAGGATACGACAGCCTGGATGGTGGATGGGTAAGGTCTATTGCATGGAGCTAGGAGCAGAGCAGAGCAGAGTCCAGTGTGGGCTGTGCCTAGACCAACCATACCGGGAGCCAGGCAGAACAGGCCCTAGCACCCTGAATCAGTGAGCTGTGGCCATTACCAGACTTCTCAACCCACAAAAACCAAAGACAATGGAGAAGGTTAGTGGGAAAAGCTGCGGGGACAGAGTAAAAGGAGTCTGTGGTTCAGCAACCACACTGGGGGCAGCAGAGGTGGTGCAGGACTGAGAACAGAAGTAGAGGTGTAGTTGCTTCTGGCCCCAGGCCCACCTGGTGAGAGGAATTAAGTGGTGGATCAGAGCAGGAGTGCAGAGCCTGCTTAAGATCTGAGTTGCAGTTCAGGTTGGTGGTTCATGGGGGAGGAGGAGCAGCTGGTATGGCAGAGCTTGCTGTGTAGAAATAGCTCTGAAAACAACAGCAGGACCCCTCAAGCTTGGACCAAAGAACTCTCTACTCTACAAGAAGTCATAGCCCCCACAAAAAACTCAAGGGTCAAGTAGTTGGCTGGGAATGTGACCAGGCAGTGAAAATGCACCCAAATTCAGTCTCAGACTCTGGAATCCTTCTTTGGTGACAAAGAAGACCAAAACATACAGCCAGAAGAATTCAACAAAGTCAAAGAGCCTACAACAAAAGCCTCCAAAAAAAACATGAACTGGTCTCAGGCCATGGAAGAGCTCAAAAAGGATTTGGAAAAGAAAGTTAGAGAAGTAGAGGAAAAATTGGGAAGAGAAATGAGAATAATGCAAGAAAACCATGAAAAACAAGTCAATGACTTCCTAAAGGACTCTCAAAAAATACTGAAGAAAATGACACCTTAAAAATAGACTAAAAATTGGCAAAAGAGCTCCAAAAAGCTAATGAGGAGAAGAATGCCTTGAAAGGCAGAATTAGCCAAATGGAAAAGGAGGTCCCAAAGTCCACTGAAGAAAATGTTACCTTAAAAATTAGATTGGAGCAAGTGGAAGCTAGTGCCTTCATGAGAAATCAAGTTATTATAAAGAAGAACCAAAGGAATGAAAAAATGGAAGACAATGTGAAATATCTCATTGGAAAAACTACTGACTGGGAGAATAGTTCCAGGAGAGATCATTTAAAAATTATTGGACTACCTGAAATCCATGATCAAAAAAGAGCCTAGATATCATCTTTCAAGAAATTATTAAGGAGAACTGTCCTGATATTCTAGTGCCACAGGGCAAAATAGGAATTGAAAGAATCCACAGATTGCCTCCTCAAAAAGATCCCAAAAAGAAAACTAGGAATATTGTTGCCAATTTCCAGAGCTCCCAGGTCAAGGAGAAAATACTGCAAGCAGCCAGAAAGAAACACTTTGAGTATTGTGGAAACACAATCGGGATAACACAGGATCTAGCAGCTTCCACATTAAGGGACCAAAGGGCTTGGAATACAATATTCCAGATGTCAATGGAACTAGGATTAAAACCAAGAATCATCTACTCAGCAAAACTGAGTATCATGCTCCAAGGCAAAATATGGATTTTCAATAAAATAGTGGACTTTCAAGCTTTCTCGGTGAAAACACCAGAGCTGAATGGAAAATTTGACTTTTAAACACAAGAATCAAGAGAAGCATGAAAAGGTAATCAAGAAAGAGAAATC
>JAQQSZ010014845.1:0-11417 GCA_028646595.1 Phalanger gymnotis
CACCCAACAGGGCTCTGGGCCTGGGGCTTAACACTTAGCAAGGCTCAAGGAAATACACTGAATTACTCAAAGAAAACAAAGACCATTTTGCTTGTCAACACATAAAGTCAAAGCATTATAGCCAAAGGGTAATCATGACTATAGCTAAAAACCATAGTCCAAGCTCAGTCAGCTGGTAGTGTCATAATTAAACCAAGTGGAACGAAGGAAGGGGAAAATGGGAGCTAAGGTATCATGGGTCACAATCAGGCTAACCCTAAAAGGGAATGGTTAATGTTGGCTGTAATGGAGCTGAATTATCAAGTGACAAAGCTCTGTATTCATGACCACATTGGCATGGTGCTCCAAGCTATCTGGTGTCTTAAAGGAGGCACAGTTAGGGGGTCTTGGATCATGGCAATAATTAAAACAAGAAGAATGACACATTTACAAAGTACTTTAACATTTTAAAAGCATTTTGCTTATATTAACTCTGTAAGAACAAGTATGATTATCTCTGTTTTGCAGAATAGGAAACTAAAGTATAAACTGGGTAAATAATTTTCTAAAACCATAAAGCTAGTAAGTGTCTGAGGTGAGATTTGAACCCAAATCTTCTGACTCCAAGCTACTGAGCTAGGATCTGTTGGTAGGAGCAAAAAACATCACCAAATTAATTCTGTACTTGAAATTCATTACAATATTCCATTTCGATACTGTAGCCATCAATTTCCATTCTTGTGTTATTCCTTCAGCTCAGAAGAGGTTATCTGCCCTTGCTCAAATTAATCCTTTGACTTGTATCCTCAGCTTCATCTCAATCCATTCTTCTAGGAGATTACTTTTAACGGTTGTTACCTCTCTCTCAAACAAATATAATTAAACATCTAGCTATTAAGCATCTGCCTTTCCAGGACACAACATGAAATAAAGTTTAGATACTAAGCAACAATCAGTAAGAAAGCACCTATTCTGTGTCAAGGGGATTTGGGGCAAAGAGTTCCCTCAAGGAACTTATATATACATATAGGGATATCCAAAGCATATAAGAGATAATTTCAGGAGGGAAGATCCTAGCAACTGCAGGGATCAGCTATAGAAGGAAACTTGAAGGAGATTGTTGTGTTCTTGTGTGATTTGTCCTTCGTTCTTGAAGAGGATCATGGTATCAGGAAGATGATGACAAGACTTGCAATCGAACAGGATTTAAGTGAGGGAGGGCTATGCAAAGTCACCAACCTCACTTTCTCCTCCAGCACCATCTGGGTCCAGTGGTCAGGTGTAGCTCAGGACAATTGGAGATGGCCCAGGATGCAGGGGGAGACCTTGGCTTTTTTAAGCTAAGGTCTTTCTGAGTTAACCACTCTGAGTGAGGCAATACCATTCAGTGATTAGACCTGTTTAAGAATCAAGAGTCAAGGGAAGGCCCCTTTAAAATGGGATTCCAAAAGTGGAAGTGAGGAAGCAGTAAGTTCCTGTTAGATGGGAAATGCAGTGTTATGACTGAGGAATAGCAAGAAATCCAGTTAGTTTGTCTTTGCCTTAAATGCATGCAGGGATGTGTGTGATTACAGCAATGCAGGACGAGCAGGCTAGGGTCAGGATTTGAAGAGCTTTGCATAGCAAATGGGAGTTTTTATTTAATTCTATAGGTAATAGGGAGCCACTGGAGTTAATTGAGTAGGTGAATGACATATTCCTACAGAGAAAGAAAATCAAACCACAGAAGTGACTTGAGGCAGATAATGGGCCTTACCAAATCTACCTTCATGGAGCTCACATTTTAGGAGGGGTGCTTGCTACAGGAAAATTCTGATACTTAGCATAGCATGACATTGGAGATTAATATCTGATGGCACAGAGAGTTCTCAGTGTCTGAGGGAGAAAAAAAGTTTGTTACCAAAATCAAAGACCAGGGAAGCTACCTGGATGACATAAAATTTGGGTTGGGCTTTAAACGATGAGAAGTGAGCAACTATTCAATCACAGGAAATTTTAAAAACAAAGGAGGAAGCACAGACTGCATTTTGGAATGACAAGCAATGTAATTTGGCTATAGCACAGAGTACACAGAAGATTGGACCATAAAATAAGCTGGTAAAGTCCTGATGAATTGTCAAGGAATCTGAATGAGGCAAAGGGAGTTGAACTTTGTTTGGCAGGCAACAGAAGATCTACTGACAGGTTTTGAATACAGTAGAGGCATGTCTAGCTTTATGCACAAAGAAGGAAAATTAAGTATGGCAGCAAAATGAAATTTAGATAGGAAGGGGGAGAGAGTAGAGGTGTGAATAACAACTGACATTAAATCAGCACTTTAAAGTTATAAACATGGTTTCATACAACAGTGAGGTAGGCACTACGATCTTCGTTCTCCAGGTGAGAAAACTAAAGATGAAATAGGCCAAAGGATTTAGCCATGAGCACATGGCCAATAAGCATCAGAGGAAAGATTCAAACTCAAGACTTCTAGACTCTATGTCTAGCATTCTATATGCTATGTCTTGCTGCCTGGGAAGACCAGTCAGGAGCTATTGCGATCATCTAGGCAAGGAGGGTCTAGTGTTGTGGAAATGAGATGAGATAGGAGGAAATGAGTGTAAGAGGCATTGTGGTGGTAATACTGATAGAACTCGTTTACCGATCATATATAAAAAGTGAGAAAAAAGGAAAGAGTCAAGAATCACACCAAAGTTTCAGACAGCAGACTGAGTGGATGATAGTGCCAATGACAAAGATTTTGAAATCCAAGGAGGAGCAGATGATCGAGGAAAGACAATAAGCTTGGTTTTAGACATACTGAGTTGGGGGTAGAGTTCCAGATGAAAGTATCCTGCAGCCAGCTGGAACTTCAGGTTTGGAGCTTGGAAAAGAAGTGAAGGTCATACAGATACGAGAGACATCTGCAAAAAGGTGATAATTAAAGCTTTGAGAATGACTGAGATTGTCAAGGGAGAGATTGAAAAGAGAGATGAGACAAAGGTCAGAGAGCAAATCAGAAATCTTTTGCGTCTGTCTTTTCTCCTTGCCCACAGCTACTGTCTGCATTCAGGTCCTCATCATCTTGCGAGTGTAACAAGATCCTTGCCCCCTCTACACTCCTTCAGTTTATTTTTCCCACAGATGTCAAAACAATCTTCCTAAGGCATAAATGTGACCATACCACTCCCCTAGGGAAAAACCTTCAGGGATTCCCTATTGTCTCTAGGATAAAATCCAAACTCAGCCTGGCAAAATCCTCCTCAATCTGGCTCCAACTTACCATTCTAGCCTTATTTTCCCTTACTCTCCTTCGACTGTCTTATGTTCCAGGCAACTGAACTACTAGTTGTAGCTAAACATTACACGCTATCTGCTGTGGCTGTTCATTTTCACAGGCCACACACAGGCCACAGCTAGAATCTACTTCCTCCTGGTTTTCTGCCTTTTAGAATTTTCCTTCTAGTTCTATTCTCCCCACCTCCTCTCTGGGGTTAATGCTATTTCACTCTTATCTCTACTGATCTGTGTATCTTACTCTTAGAATGTAAGCCTGGAGCTTCTCAGTTTTTGTTTTTTCCTTTTGTTTTGCTTTGCTTTAGTGTTTAGCAGACTACTCCCTTATACACAGTGGGTGCTTAATGAATGTTTGTAAAAAGTGAAGTAGCAAAAGGCCAAGATGGACAGATCGTTCAAATGGAAAGTATTCTCAAAAAAGTAAAAACAATGTTCCTGCTAGGGTGCCCTGGGATTCACCAGAGCCATTGCAGTAGAGAGTGCAGATGTTGGTGGTAACTACCCTGCATAGTTAATGAGTTTGAAATCATCTTTTATGTTAGTGGAATAGAAACTCCAGAACATTTTTGGGGGGGGGACCAGAGTTGTGATTTCATTGGTTTAGAAGCTTTAAGCTCTCTTTATGGATATAGATCAGCAAGTGCTGTATAATTTCCCATCTTAATGAATCACTTGGGGCATTGAAGATTAAAGTGACTTACCTACCCGTGGTTATGGGACAGCTAGGTTGCACAGTGGATAGAGCACTTGGCCTGGAGTCAGGAAGACTCATTTTCCTGAGTTCAAATTCAGCCTCAGATACTTACTAGCTGTGAGACGCTAGGCGAGTCCCTTAACCCTGTGTGCCTCAGCTTCCTCATCTGTAAAATGAGCTAGAGAAGGAAATGGTGAACCGCTCCAGTATCCCTGCCAAGAAAACCCCAAGTGGGGTCACAAGGCATCAGACCTGACTGAAATGATGGAACACCCACAGTCACATAGCCAATATGTCAGAGATAGGCCTTGAAGGCAGGTTTTCTTAAGACTGAGGCTGGCTTTCTATACACTGCGCTGCTCTGCCTCAAACTCCAAATGTGCTATTCCTAACGCCTCATATCCATATGCCACCTTTTGACTTCCAGCTATGTGCTATCTTACTGGCGAAAGAAGCTAAGTACCCTGGTTCATCAAGAACTGGCGCTTAACTCCAAAGAAATGATTGCGGGCAATAGCAGAGACGACTGGCCAGGTGGCAGGTTAATCCTGTAGGAGCAGGAATCGAAACCAAACAGATAAGTGGCTGGGAGGACAGGAATCTCGTATGGAAATAAGGCATATTCTGTTTCTGCCACTTAAAGTCTTTATTCCTTTACTCCTCCTTGGAGATAATGTGAAATAGTGGAAAGGATATTGGACTGGCGATTAAAAAACCCAGATTCAAGTCTTGACTACTGTTTATTAGCTGTGTCTGTGGGTACTTCACAACTTTTTTCTGTGCCTCAGTTTCTTCATTTGTAAAATCGTAGTAATAATATTTATACTAGGGTCCATTCTAACTTATGCATGCTATGATTCTATTTATATCTCAAAACTTCTTCGAGACTCTGAGATGAAAGCATTTTGTAACCATATATGCATACTATTATAATTTTTAATTCTTAGGGAAAAGGAATGGTTCACATAGTAGAGAAATATAGTAGAAATCCAAAGACCTGCTTCTCATTCAGGTTTCTAACAGCGATATAAGAATTTGGATTGTATCGCTTAATCTCTCAGTCAGATTTTCCACCTGCTAAATATAGATAACATTTACTACTGAGCTACTGGGTCAGGGTGTTCCAAGGACCAATAAGGTAATAATTGTAATGTGCTTGAAAATACTTAGATGAAAGGTGTTAGTGAAAGGCTCATCATTATTTAATTTCTTTATAGCTTGGAGGATTTCCCTGCAGTTCTTCTGGCTCATCTCAGAGCAGTTTAAGGGATAGAAAACAAATCTGGTAAGACATGCAGAATGTTTCCTCTTATCTCTCCCTTCAAGTGGTCCCACCAAGCATTTGGTTGGAGCCCTTGGTTAACACATTAACCTCTCACATCATACCAGAAAATGAGTTTTGTGGATTATTCTTATTCCCCAAGGAACCTATAACCACATCATAAAACTACTATATTTTGAGCATTATTTTTAGTATCTATTCAGTCCAGACCTGGGATTAGAATAATAAGGGTATAAATAAATGAGTCAGGATTGAAAGGCATTAGAGAGGTGCAAAGAATTTATTTTTCTGCCTTCTTTTACTATCTATTTTTCATTTGGGCAATAATCAAGTTAATTCATTGAGTCAAAGATTTTCTCTGTACATAAAGGTCAAAAGAATGTTATGAATATCTGTAGGTGAGAAAGGGAAAATTCCCATCCTCCACTCTTTCCTTCTAATCCATCTCCTACAAAGGCAAAGTTTCTGGGCCTTAGAGATGATGGAGAGTTTTGGAAGATCTCTATTTCCACTTAAGATGCGATCAACCTCTTCCCCATATCAAACAGCAACCCAGATCTTTTTTAATGGCTCTGGCAAGGTTGCAAGTACTTTTAATGTTTCAAAAGGCTTGTGATACCCAGTCCACTGAACTAAATAGCTTTTCCCAGAGTGGAGTATCTCAGTTGCTGAAATTAAGTGCTGGTCCTAAGATTTCAGATAAGCTAGAGATAGAAAGAGAGTGAAAATGTAGTCAGGAAAGCTATCACTTTCCATAGCTGCTATTTAGGGCGTATTTTATTAGATGACTTAGACCAACCATTAGTTCAATTAAGTTCGTTTTGGAAGTACACTGAGGCTAGAATTTTGTATATGAACCAAAATATAGTAGTAATGGAATAGAATTTAATAGTATTTAACATAGATAAATATGAACTACATCTTACATAAGAACCAGGTTAGTTTACTCTGGGACAAATTCTCATATATGAATGAATGAAAAAACAAATGAACGAATGAATGAAAAAAGCATCTATTTAGTTTTTATTGTATACAAACACAGTTCTAAGCATTGGGGATATTAATAGAAAAAGCAAGGCAATTCTTTCTCTTGAGAAGCACACACTCTAACAGGTGGGGACAACACATATAACAAGCTGCAGCTATAGTCAAATGGAAAGGTCCTGTAGTCCTTAAGGTGGGGAAGGAAAGTAAAATATAATGCATCCTCTCTAATGTTATTTTCAATATCAAAACCATATCTGTCTCTTACGTTGAACTACATGACAATGCCAAGGACTCTGTGGTAAGAATTTTCTTCCACGGGTATTTGGTAGCTGTGATTGCTGAGGAAGCGGGGCCTGTAGCACTTGGAGAATCATTGTCATGATCATAAGAGCTGACATTTATGTAGCAGTTACTATGTGCCAGATACTGTGCTAAGCGCTTTACAAATATTATCTCATTTGATCCTCACGATGATGCTCGGAGGTAGGTACTATTATTATATCCATTTTACAGATGAGGAAACTGAGGCAAGCAAAAGTTAAGTTACTTTCCCAGGGTCACCCAGCTAGCGAGTGTCTGAGGCTGAATTGGAACTTGGGTCTTCTTGACTCAGGCCCAGTGCTTTATCCGGTATAAGACCTAGCTGCCTAGAAGCAGTTGCCAGTTTTCATCACAAGAGCCGATTTCCAGGAGTCACCCCAGCTTCTAGGGTCGGGGGGAAGCAGGGCTGGTGGTCTGGGGGTGGTGGTAGGAGAGAATCTGCTGTTTCTCAGAATTCTTGGCTCATGATCCTGACCTGTTTCCATCAGGGTCTGAGGGGAGGTGGGGGCTATGGTTTGATTTACTTGGCATACGCTGTGCATCCTGTCTCTCCCTCGTGTTCTCTTGATGTTTCAGCTGGGTCAGCTTATCTCTCTGGTAGAGGACAGATAGCTGACAGTTGATGGGAAAGGCTAGCCTTTTCTCCACTGGGATGATTCCCTGGAGGATGGCTTTGGGGGCTAGTTTTGGAGCAGGGTCAGGGATCTAGGAAGTGTTACTATTCCCAGAGCTCTTGGGCTTACGTGTCCAGTGATGGCAGTTGATTCTTGGTTGTTCTAGGTGTGAGGGAAAGGATTATTAATAATCAATTAATATTGGGGGATCCAGGCTTTCCCCCCTTTCTATTTCCTCATTTAGCAATTAGGTCAAGGTAGCCTCTGAAGGACAGGACCGATGATGGGATTGGGCTCCATCTTGGGTGGGACCCCACCAAACTGGGAAAGCTTAGTTCTGATTCTGATGAAAGGGTAAAGTCTGTCTTATCCAGGTGAATTCCAGACACATTGTTCAACTACTATAAATGGTCTACGTGGAGGATAGATTTTTTTGGATAGATTGCTGGAGTGAATGATCTGGGTGTGGAGATGAGTCTCTTTATCCAAGGGTGACTTAATCAGAGTCATGTTCCCCAGCCCCTCCTTAGAATAAGTCCATCCCTCATTATAACATTTATTCTCTCATTGTTAACCTATCAAAGTTGATTCCTTCCTGTTGGGAACACTTACTCTCAAAGGGTATTTAAACATTCAGCAGCCCCCAAGGGGCAACTTTGGTTTACAAGAGAAAGCCACTGACCTCAATCTATTAATTATTTGCTAGCCATAATTAATATATTTATCGTTAATCACCCATAAGTTATGTCTCTCAGACTTTTCATTCATCACAGGTGGTGGTGAGGATGATGGGTCCATTCTCCATAGGGGTCCATCTCTTCGATGATGGCTGTAGGAGCTAGGCAGGAAGCAAGGATAGTGGTCTTGAAAGCCCTGCTATTGCCAAGGTTTGGGGGCTCAGGTTCCTGGACTGTCCCCATCAGGGTCTGAAGGACAGTATTGGTGAGGGTTTGACTTGTCCTGTACCTCTCTCTTCGATGTCTTGCTGCTTCAGCTAGGCTTGTGGCTTGCTAGATCAGGGGCAGTTGGTCAGCCGTTGATGGCCATTCCCCATAATGATAGGGTCATCTTTTTGGTTTTTTCCAGTTCCTACAGATGAACTAGAGACACACAGAATTCCTATCAGGAACCACTATTTTGCTGAGAAACAGAATGAGACACTGCTCCCCAGACCCAGACCTGAATGAACAGATTTCAGGGAAAACAGATTGACTTTCGCAAGCCAATGAGAGGGGGCGTAATCCTCTAACATTTCACACAAATAAGTCTGACTGTTACAAAGAGTGATCCACATAAAGCCATGATTTTTAAGACTGTAGCAGAAATGGAGTTTCAAACAGTCTTGACAGTCTTCTCTGTGTGGAGCTCAACAGCATCTTTCTTTGCACGAGTAGCGGCAAGTCATCAGCAGGAGACCATGTCTGCTTGATGGGCTATTAACTTGATGACAAGGAGGAGGAAACCTCAGGTTCTTAATCCTTTTTCCAAAACATGAATTATTCTGCTTTTCTTCTTCCTAGCTATACCTGCTTATTTGTGCTTTTACTCTCCAAGTGTGTTGTCATGGCTTCTTCTCTGTGTGCTCTTGCATGGTGTGTGTGTGTGTGTGTGTGTGCATGAATATGCACGCATGTGTATGTTTGTGTATACGTGTGTGCGTGTGTGTGTGTGGTGTTATAGCTTTCACAAACACCTTTGATTGTGCTTATTAGCTGTGAACTACCTAGACTTTTGCCTCAATGAGGAGTAGTGGTGGTGGGAATCATTGATATGTTGTCGGCCCTGTGTAAGGGAAATGAGATAATAATTTCTGATATTATAGCTCATATACCGTCTTTCCCTTTATATTTTGGAAAAAATATTTCTAAGAAATATACAATGATTTTCAGAGGCACCTAGTGGCACAGGGGATAGAGCGCTGGGCCAGGAGTCAGTCAATTCCAGCCTCAGATATTTACTAGCTGTATGACCTTGGATAAGTCACTTAACCTCTGTCAACCTCACTTTCCTCATATGTAAAATGGGGATAATAACAGCACCTATCTTTCAGGGTTGTTGTGAGGAACAGATGAGATAATATTTGTAAAGCATTTAACACAGTACCTGTCACATAGTAGGTACTTAATAGGTCCATCCTTCCTTTTTTTCCTTCCTTCCTAGCTGCTGAAGCATTTATTAAAAATGCCTGCTATGTACCAGGCACTGTACTAAGTACTTTACAGATATCTCATTTGATTAAACAGAACTATATAAAAGGGATTGGATTTATATTGGAAAATTTCCATTGAGTTACAATTGTAGATAATTCACTTTTGCTTTTCGATTTTGTAACATATATGGTGAATATCCTCACACAGAAACATGACTCTTGCTGAAAAGTGATTATGTTCATTGACTATAATTATAGACCAAGAGATTCTTGCAATGTGTGTATTTTAGTGAAAATTATCTTAAAAGAAATGCACCTGTTTGGCTAGCTAAACCAATCAAACAAACTGAACAGTTCTTTGCTAACAACTCTTATCTACCAGGAATATAACCATATTTTCCTCGCTGAAATATTATTTTAATAATATTAAGTCAAGGGCAAGTAGGTAGTGAAGTAGATAGAGCACTGGACCTGGAGTCAGGAAGACTTGAGTTCAAACCTGTTCTCAAGACACTTACTAGCTGACCCTGGGCAAGTCACTTAGCCTTCTTTGCTTCAGTTTCCTCATCTGTAAAATGAACTGGAGAAGGAAATGGGAAGCCACTCCAGTATCTTTGCTGAGAAAACTCCAAATAGAAAACCCTTTAATGACCCAACCTGAACAACAACAACATTAAGTCAAATTAAATAACATTCTAGTGATAGCAGAAAGATTTTTCGGTACTGAGAAATAAATTTATTATTCATGGCAGGGAACTGATTTCAGATAATAATGGTATTGAAGGAGGCAGAGAAACCTGGAGCTATAATTATGACCTCAGGGATTAGTCTTTCATATTTAGGTTTTTCTTGTTTGTAACTTTGGGCAATATGGAATATATATTGATTTGTGGCCATCCTTTCTTAGGTATGGATTTGTAAAGTGGCTCTGCGGTGGCTATTTGTCTCCTCTTAGGTGAATCATGGTGCCTTCATTTTTATGATTATGTAAATTAAGTTAGTTTTCTCCGTGCATTAATAATAGACATCATAGATGAACAGGTAGTCTAGGTACTCATTCTTTCTCCCCCCAAAACAAAATTCCTTTTTAAAAGTCCCATGTTACTATAAGTTACAGATTACAAACATCGTGAAACATGATTAAGAATAAGATTTTTTAAAATTAGCCCTTTGTATACTGTATAGAATGTATAATCAACTTGCTTACTTTAACCATATCTTTCTTTAACTTAAAAAAATGCCCGAAAAGGATA
This sequence comes from Phalanger gymnotis, assembly GCA_028646595.1. NCBI lineage: Eukaryota > Metazoa > Chordata > Mammalia > Diprotodontia > Phalangeridae > Phalanger > Phalanger gymnotis. The sequence continues at coordinate 10,556 of JAQQSZ010014845.1, forward strand.
TATAACTATTATGTTTAGATTGCACGTAATGGAAGTCCTTATGACATTTTTCCAACAAGAGATTCCTCTGGAAATTATGGCATTTATATCACTTTCACTTCCAACAGTTGCCAACATTAGTGCAGAGATATTTTTTACTAAATTCTGCATTTTACAACTTGGATCTGGCCAAAATCCCCAGCATAATCTGTTTATGAAAGGCAATAAGCTTTCATAGTTTTTTCTAATCACTTGAAAAGTACTTTCGAACAGAAGAAAATTGTTTTTAAACAGAGCTCTACAGCAATTTTCACAGAGACCAAAAAGGAAGCAGAAACAGGCTGATCAATCACACATGGAATAGCTCTTTTAAAAACAAAAAACATGATGTTGCCTATGAGGTAAAAATACTAGAAAAAAATGTACATAGAAGTAAACCTTAATAACATTGTGTATAGGCCAAACAAAAACAAAAGCAAAAACAAACCCCAAACACCACAACAGAAAACATGCCTTTCCATTGCTCTTCAGGAGATCTTCAACAATATAAAATAAATGCACACCAAATCTTCAGCATTTCTTTATAATATCAATAAAACCCAGCAGGAGCAATTCCATTCCATAAAGATGTAATTTATAAAATACTTGGTAATTTACCTTTTAAGATACACATAAGAACTTTTTAATACACCCTACAAACTACTGCTTAACAAATATAGACTTAAATAATTGGAAAAAAATATTAATCCACTTACAAACTATTGCTTAACAAATATAGACCTAGATAATTTGAAAAAAAATATTAATTGTTCATGACTAGGCTGAATCAACATAACAAAAATGACAATACTGCATAAATGAATTTACTTCTTCAGTGCCATAC
>JAQQSZ010014846.1:0-11417 GCA_028646595.1 Phalanger gymnotis
TAAAAATGTTCATACCCTTTGACCCAGCAATATCACTTCTAGCGTTGTATCCCAAAGAGATCACACAAGCGGTAAAAGGACCCATATGTACAAAAATATTTATAGTGGCTCTTCTTGTGGTAGCTAAGTATTTGAAATCAAGGGGATGCCTACCAATTGGGGAATGGCTGAACAAGCTGTGGTATGTGAAGGTAATGGAATACTATTGTGCTATAAGAAATGGGGATGATACGGACTTCAAAACAACCTGAAAAATCCTACACTACATAATGCTGAGTGAGCAGAATAAAGCCAGGAGAACATTATACACAACCACAGATATATGGATTCTGTGAGGACCAATCCTGAATAGACTTTGCTCTTCTCAGCAAAGGTACAAAGAGAACTCCAAAGGATTCATGATGGAGAATGCTATCTACATCCAGAGAAAGAACTATGAAGTATGAATGCAGATTGAGGCACACTTCATGCTTGCCTTTTTTCCCCCTTGTTTTCTCTCTTTTATTTTTGTTTTTGGGTAGTTTTTTTTTTTTGGTTCTGTTTCTTCTTTCTCATGACTCATTCTGTTGGTTATAATTCTTCTCCACAACTTGACTAATGTGTAAATTAATTCAATGTGAAGTTATACGTGGAAGTTATATGGGATTCCATGCCATCTTGGGGAGGGGTGGGGAGGAGGGAAGAAAATCTTGAACTCAAAATTATGTAGAATCAAGTGTTGTAAACGAAAAATAAAAAAAAATGAATTAAAAAAATAGAATACTTAAGAAAGCGCAGGAATAAATGGAGCTTGATAAGTAGAATCTATGGAAAACTAAGAGTAAACATTCTATTTACTGGAAATAAACTTGATGCCTTCCCAATAAGATCAGAAATGAAGTAAAGATATCCACTATCACAATGTATTCAATATTGCACAGGAAATGCAAGTTATAGCAATAACAAAAAGAAATTTAAAGAATAATAATAGACAATGAGGAATTGATAAAAAAAAATATGGTGACAATTAACTATTTTACCACAGTTACAAGAAATCAAATGAACTGATATAAATCATCAGCATTTCTATGTACTACCAATAAAACCCAGCAGCAAGGGGTAGAAAGAGAAATTCTATTGAAAATAGTACATCATAAGGTGAAAATAGGTTCACAATTTAGACATAAAGGATGATACAATAAAGAAATTAAGAAAACAATGAATAGTTTACATGCCATCTATGGAAAAGGGCAGAATTTCTGACCAAACAGGAGATAAAGAACATAATGAAAGTAAAATTGAATATTTTTTATTAAATTAAATTGTAAACCTTTTGAACAAACAAAGCCAATGGAACCAAGATTAGAAGGGAAACAGAAATTTGGGAAACACTTTTTATAGCCAGCGTTTCTGATAAAGTCCTTATTTCTAAAATATATAACATACTGAGTAAAATTTATAAGAATGCACGGCATTCTCCAATTAACAAATGGTCAAAGTACATGAATAAGTAGTTTTCAGATGAAGATATTAAAGCTCTCTACAGTCATATGAGAAAATGATCTAAATCTTTATGATTAGAGAAATGTAAATTAAAAATGTGAGTTATCATCTCACACCTATTATCAGTTTTGCTAATATGACAATACAGTAAAATAATAAATATTGAAGAAAATGTGAAACAATTGGAACACTAATGAATTATTGTTGAAGTTGTGAGCTAACCCAATGATTTGGGAAAGGAATTTGGAATTAAGTGCAAAGTTCTATAAAACAGTGCATACCCTTTGATGCAGCAATACCACTACTAGATCTGTATCCCATAGAGACCACAAAAAGGGGATAAGACCCACACAGATTAAAAAAAAAAACCTCTAGAAAATTAAAGAACATTTAAAAAAAGTATGCTTCAATCTGTTTGAGACACTTTCAGATCTTTCTGTGTTGATGGATGACATTTTTCATCATAACTCCTACAGAGCTATTTTTGATCATTGTATTGCTGTTGATTTCCATGTCATTCAAAGCAGATCATCTTAAAATATTGCTGTTACTTTGTCCTCAATACATTTCACCTTGCATCAGTTCATGTTTGAATTTCAAGCTTATTTCTGAGAGCATCCTGCTCATCATTTCTTATAGTAAAATTTTATTCCATCTTAATCACATACCACAAATTATTCAATCATTCCCCAATTGATGAGCATGCTCTTAATTTCTAATTCTTTGCCTCCAGAAGAGAGCTGCTATAAATATTTTAGGACATTTTCTTTTTTTTAAATCTCTTTTAGAATATAGATATGGTAGTGGTATTGCTAGGTCATAGGATATACATGGTGTTATAGTTCTTTGGGACATAAATTAATGTCTTGTTTTTCCCAGAGGCTGTCAACATTTGTCATATTCTTTTTTTCTGTCCTGTTAGGCTATCTAATAAGTATGAGGTAGGACCTTGGGATGGTTTTAATTTTCAATTCTGCAAACCATAGTGAGTTAGAATATATTTTAAATATTGCTATATATAGTTTTGATAACTTCATCTGAAAACTGAGCATGTAAGTCCACTCACACTCTCTCACCTCCCCCCTCCTTTCCCTCCACTTTAAAACCTTTTTCTTGCCTCTTTAACATGAAATAACTTATACCATCTGACATCTCCCTTTCTCTTTCTTCCAGTACATACCTCTCTAACAACATGTTTTTATTATTTTAGATACTATCTCTTCATATGCAACTTACACTTGTGTGATCTGTCTATGTAGACTCCTTCTAAGTCCTCTAATATTGATAAATGTCTTAAGAGTTATAAATAAGATCTTCCCATGTAGGAATATAAACAGTTTAAACTTAAGTACCTTATGATTTCCTTTTCCTGTTGACTCTTTTATTCTTCTCTTGAATCTTGTATTTGTAAGTAATTTTTTTTTTAATTAAGATCTGGTCTTTTCATAAAGAAAGCTTGAAAGTCAGCCAGCTTGCTGGTCTAGGAGAGCACTGTGCGTGCAAAAGACGGGAACAAGAACAGGCCCAGGGCTGAAGTACCAGATACAGCAGCAATCCTCAGGCCTCTCAGTTCAGGACTGGAGTTTGTTGGAGCTGCAGGAGACGTTAGAACAGTGCCTGTGGCTGCAGGAGCAGCCACTCTTTAGGGCTCCATCCCAAAGTCTAAAGGCTTGTACCTCATTTTCTTGACCTTCTAGGAGCCACGATGAAGAGGTAAAGTGGTTTTCATCCCTCCCTTCCTCAAACTGATAATACTTCCGTAGGAGAAACTCTGAAATAGAAGAGCCTGAAGTGGGGCTTCAGTAGCTTTGTAGCTCGAGAAGTTGGGGAACAGACCCTTCTTTTGGTGGAGGGAGAAGATTAAGGAAGGAAAGAAGGTGTCCCAGCAGGCCGCACCTCAGCAGAGTAGAAGGAGTTCCTGAGCCTCTGGGAGGTGGAGAAAGCAAGGGTCAACACCAGGACCTGAGAAGATACCTTCCAAAAGCAACAGGAAATGTCAGACACCAGTAGAGAAAACAGCTGAGACCATACGTGTTTTAGCACAGCCTTATGGGAAGAGGAGACTTCCAGTAGCCAGACAACCCCTACTGAACACTTCATGAAACCAGAGTCCACAGCACACAAAGTCAATGAGCAGGCTCACAGTTCCCAGCACCAGAACCTTGGGACGGAGCCCCCTGATCCCCAGAAGAAGAAATCCACTTTAGAAACCAGGGCAAAAACAACATAAAAAAACAGACCAGAAAACTAAAGACTATTGATACCTCTTATGGAGACAGGAAAGATGAAAATACTGATTCAGAAGAGGACAGCATTGACACTACACACACATCTGAAACCTTAAAGGTGAATGTGAACTGGTCTTCAGCCCAAAAAGCATTCCTGGAAGAGCTCAGGGAGGATTTTAAAAAAACAAATTAGAGAGATAAAAGAAGAAAACAAACCTTTAAAAGTTAAAATTGGTGAAATGGTTAAGGAGGATCAGAATATAGTTGGAGAGAATGACTCCTTAAAAAGTAAAATTAAATAAATGGAAAAGGATATAAAGGAGCAAAATGAACAATTTATTAAAAATTAGAATAGGGTAGTTAGAAGCTAACGACTCTATGAGGTACCAAGAAGGAGTAAAACAAAATCTAAAGAATGAAAATATAGAAGAAAATGTGAAAGATATGATTGGAAAAGCAACTGACCTGGAAAGTAGAACCAGGAGAGATAATCTAAGACTTATTAGTTTACATGAAAGCCATAAAAAAAAGAGAGGCTTGGTAATATCATCCAAGAAATCATTAAGGAACAGCATCCGAGGTCGTAGAAACAGAGGGTAAAATAGTCATTGAAAGAATCCACCAATCACCCACCAAAAAAGATTCCAGATTGAAAATTCCTGGAAATATTGTGGCCAAATTCCAGAATTACCAGGTAAAGGAAAAAAATAGTGCAAGCAGCCACAAATGAACAATTCAAATATAACAGAACTACAATCAAGATCACGCAGGTTCTTGCAGCTTCTACAATAAAAAAAGAGGAATTAGAAGATGATATTCTGAAAGGCAAAGGAGATTGGACTACAACCAAGGATCAACCGGCCAGCAAAATTGAGCATAATTTTTCAGGCAACAAGATGGACATTCAATGAAATAAGAGAAGTCCAGAACTTCCTTATGAAAAGGGCAGAGCTCAATGGAAAATTTGATCTTCAAATACAAGACACAAGAGAGACAAAAAGGTAAATGGGGGGAGTACTATGTTATCAATAAGGGAAAATTGTTTATATCCTTCTATAGGATTATACACACACTTACACATACACACACACACACACACACACACACACACACACATATATATATATATATATATATATATATATGATTCTTGAGAATGATACCATTATTAAGGTAATTGAAAGTGATACACATAGACTAAGGGTGTCAGTATAAAGTAACTGATGTGATGATAAAAAGATAATTAAGAGGAGCAAAGGGATTGTTATGGGAGAAGAAGTAAGGAGGAGGGAGAAAAGGGTAAATAATATAACATGAAGAGGCACAAAAACATGTTGTAGTAGAGGGAAGAAGGTAGGGAGAAGAGCTATATTTGAACATTTCTCTCATCAGATTTGGTTCAAGGAGGGAATAACATACTCTCAGAAGTATAGAAATTAAATTTGTTCTACAGACAATAGGTGGAGAAAGGGGAAAGGAAAAGGGTGTGGATAGAAGGAAGGGAAGAAATACGAAGGGAAAAAGGGTAAGATAATGGAGGGGTGTCATTAGGGAGGGAAAATTGAAGATGATGGTCAAAAGCAAAAATCTTTTCAGGATTTAAGGGGGAAAGGAGAAATAAAAGCATAAAAGGGGGGATAGGATAGAGAAAAAGATACAAATAGCAATAATAATTATGAATGTGAGTGGGGTGAACTCTCCATAAAACAGAGCCAGATAGCACAATGGATTAAAAACCATAATCATGAAATATGTTGTTTACAAGCAACAAATTTGAAACAAGGAAATACACACAGGGTAAAGTAAAAGGCTGGAATAGAACACATCATGGTTCAGCAAACATAAAAAAGCAGGGATAGCAACCCTAATATCAGATAAACCAAAAGCAAAGATAGATCTAGTAAAAAGAGATAATGGAGGACACTATACCCTGCTAAAAGGCACCAGAGACAAGAAAGCAATTACATTAATTAACATACATGCACCAAGTGGTATAGCATGCAAATACTTATAGAAGAAGTTAAGAGAGTTACAGGAAGAAATAGACAGCAAAACTATACTACTGGGGACCTCAACACTCCCTTCTATGAACTTGATAAATCTAACCTCGAAATAAACAAGAAAGAAATTAAGGAGGTGAAGAGAATTTTAGAAAATGCAGATATGATAGACCTCTGGAGAAAACTGAGTGGGGATAATTAGAAATATACCTTTTTCTCATCAGTACATGGGGCATACTAAAAAACTGACCATTTAGTAGGTCATAAAAACCTCACAATCCAGTGAAGAAGGGGAGAAATAGTCAATGCATAATTTTCAGAATTATGATGCAATTCAACTTATTTTTAATAAGCACCTATGGAAAGATTAAGTATTAGTTGGAAACTAAATAATCTAATTCTAAAGAATGAGGGGGTGAAAGAACAAATCATAGTAACAATTGCTAACTTCATTGAAGAGAATCACAATAATGAGATAACATACTAAGACTTATGGGATGCAGCAAAAGCAGTTCTTAGGGGAAGTTTTATAACTCTAAATGCTTACATGAATAAAATAGAGAAAAAAAAAGGGATCAATGAATTGGGCATGCAGCTGAAACAGAAAAAGAACAGATAGAAAATCTTCAATTAAATACCAAATTAGAAATACTGAAACCCAAAGGAGAGATTAATAAAATTCGATATTAAAAAATTGAGCTAATAAATTGAACTAAGAGCTGGTTTTATGAAAAAATAAACAATAAAATCAATAAACCTCTGCTCAATTTGTTTAAAAAAAAAGAAAGAAGAAAAAGAAATTACCAATATAAAAATGAAAGGGGTGAATTCACCTCCAATGAAGAGTAAAATAAAAAAAAATAATTAGCATTATTTTGTTCAATTTTATGTCCATAAATTTGAGAATCTTAGGGAAATGGATGAATATTTACAAAATTAAGAAAAAAAACCAGATCAATAGAAGAGGAAATAAAATACTTTTATAACCCGATCTCAGGAAAAGAAATTGAGGAAGACATCAACAAACTCCCTAAGAAAAAATCTCCAGGGTCACCTTGTTTTACATGTGACCTGTATCAAACATTTAAACAACAATTAATTCCTATACTTTATAGATTATTTGGGAAAATAGGAGGTGTACTACCCAATTCTTTTTATGACACAAACATGGTACTAATACCTAAACTAGGAAGAGTCAAAACAGAGAAAGTGTATTATAGATCAATTTCCCTAATAAATATTGATATAAAAAAATAGTAGAGATCATTTCAATAGATGGTGAAAAAGATTTTTGACAAAATACAACATCCATTCCTATTAAAACCACTAGAAAGCATAGGAATAAATGGCGTCTTCTTTAAAATTATAAGTAGCAGCTATCTAAAACCATATGCAAGCATTATATGTAATGAGGATAAGCTAGATCCATTCCCAATAAGATCAGGGGTGAAACCAGGATGTCCATTATCATCCCTTTTATTCAATTTGTTACTATAAATGTTAGCTGTAGCAATAAGAGAACAAGGAATTGAAAGAATTAGAATAGATAAAGACGAAACTAAGTTATCACTCTTATCAGATGATATGGTGACTTACTTAGAGAATCCTAAAAAATTAAGTAAGTGAGAAACTACTTGAAATAATAATAGAAAAAAAATCTTAACAGTATATAAAATAAATCCACAAAAATCATTGGCATTCCTATATATATTACAAAGTAAGTCCAACAGTGAGAGACACAGAGAGAAATTCCATTTAAAGTCATTATAGACAAAATAAAATATTTGGGAATCTACCTGCCAAAATAAACCCAGGGCCTATATGAATGTAATTATGAAACACTTTTCACACATATAAAGTCAGATCTAAATAAATGTAAAAACACCAGTTGCTTTTCATTAGGCTAAGCTAATATAATAAAAATGGCAATTTTGCCTAAATTAATTTACTTATTCAATTTACTTATGCCAATCGATCTACCAAAAAATATTTTTCAAAGCTGGATAAAATAACAAAATTAATCTGGAAGAATGAAAGGTCCAGAATATCAAGAGGATTCATGAAAAAAAAAATGCTAGGGAAGGTGGCCTAGCAATGCCAGATATCAAACTGTACTATAAAGCAGCAGTCATCAAAACTACTTGTTACTAAGAAACAGAGTGGTGGATCATTGGAATAGGTTAAATTCACAAGATTCTGGTGTCAAAGAATATTACAATCTACTCTTTGATAAACCCAAATATTCTAGCTTCCAGACTTAGAATTCAATACTTACATAAGCTTCTGGAAAAAAATTGGAAAGCGGTATGACAGAAACCGGGCATAGACTAATACCTTACACCAAATATAGTTAGATTTATCAGTTTCAGAGAAATAGAAGTTGAGGTCCCTCGCTCATATCGTTTTGCTGTCTATTTCTTCCTGTAACTCCCTTAACTTCTCTTCTAAGAATTTACATGCTATACCACTTGGTGCATATATGTTAAACAATGATATTGCTTTATGGTGCCTTTTAGCAGGATATACTGTCCTTTCTTTTCTCTTTTAATTAGATCTATCTTTGCTTTTGCTTTGTCTGAGATTACAATTGCTACTACTACATTTTTTTTTACTTTAGTTGAAGCACATTATAGTCTACTCCATCATTTTACTTTTACCCTGAGGGTATTCCCCTGTTTTAAAAGAGTTTCTTGTAAGCAACACATTGTAGGATTATGGCTTTTAATCCATTCTACTATCGGCCTCCATTTTATGAGAGAGGTCTTCCCATTCACATTCACAGCTATGATTACAAGTTGTGCCTTTTTCTCCATTCTGTCCCCCCACCCCCGCACATGTTGATGCTTTTATTTCTCCCTTCTCCCTTTCCCTCCTCAAGAGAGTTTTTCTTTCAACCTCGTCCTTCCTTCCTCAATTTGCCCTTCCTCTTGATTCCCTTCCCTTATCTTACCCTTTTCTCCTTGCTGCTTCTTCCCTCCCTTCTGACCACGCCCCTTTCCTTTCCTCTTTCCCCTCCTACTGCCTGTAGGACAAGTTTGATTTTTATACTCCTCAACAATATGTTATTCTCTTCTTGAACCAAATCTGATGAAAGTAAAGCTCATATACTACTCTTCTCCCTCTCTTCTTTCCCTCTATTACAATATGTTTTTGTGCCTCTTCTTGTGATGTAATTAACCCTTTTCTACTACCTACTTACATCTTCTCCCAGAACTCTCCATTTACATCTCTTAATTATGTTTTTTATTCTTATATCATTTACTTTATACTGACATCTACAATCTATGTATATCCCTTCCAATTGTCATAACAACTGTACTATTCTCAAGATTGACATATATATGTATGTATGTATGTATATGTATATATGTATATGTATAACAGATATAAAATAATATAATCCTATATATGTAAACAATTTGCCCTTACTTATTAACAAAATTAGTGCGTGTTTTTCTCCCCTTTACCTTTTTATGTGTATCTTGAGTTTTGTATTTGAAGATCAAATTTTTGCATTGACTTCTGGCCTTTTCATCAGAAGATGTGGAAATCCCTTATTTCATTGAATGTCCATCTCCTTGCCTGAAAAAAAAATATGCTAAATTTTGCTCGGTAGTTAATCCTTTGTTGTAGTCCAAGCTCCTTTTCCTTTTTGGAAAATCATATTCCAATTTCTCCTGTCATTTAATGTAGAAGCTGAAAGATCCTGCGTGGTCATGACTGTAATTCCATGACATTTGAATTGTTTCTTTTTGTCTGCTTGCAGTATTTTCTACTTGACTTGATAATTCTGAAATCTGGCTATAATATTTCTTGGAGTTTTCAATATGGGATCTCTTATTTTTTGGGGGAGGGGTTGGTGATCGGTGGATTCTTTCGACGACTATTTTCCCCTCTGTTTCTAGGATCTCATCTCACTTTTCATTGCGGATTTCTTGGAAGATGCTGCCCAGGCTTTTTTTTTTTTTCATCGTGGCTTTCTGGTAGACCAATAATTCTTTAATTGTCTCCCCTGGATCTATTTTCCAGGTCAGTTGTTTTTCTAATCAGATATTTCATTTTTTCTTCTATTTTTTTTCATTCTTTACATTTTCTTGGAGTACTTCTTGCTGCCTCATAGAGTCATTAGTTTCCACTTGCTCAAATCTAATTTTTAATGAATTGCTGTCTTCACTTTTCTTTTGAGTCTCCTTTCCCGATTGGTTTTATTTTACCTTTAAGGGTGTCATTTTCTCTAATTAGATTCTTGATCTCCTTAGTCATTTTGGTGATTATACTTTTTGAAAATTGTTCTCATCAGAGATTTTTTTTTCCATTTTTTCTTTTACCTCCCTAATTTGGTTTATAAAATCATCCTTTAGCTCTTCCAGGAATACTCTTTGGGCTTGAGATCAGTTCACCTCCTTTTTGAGGTATCAGAAGTGGGTATAGTGTCAATGCTGTCCTCTTCCTAATTGGTAACTTAAACTTCCCTGTCTCCATAAAAAGAACCAATGGTCCTCAGATTTTTCATGTTCTTCTTCATTTTGGTTAGCTTTTTTCGTGGATTAAAAATGGATATCTGCTTTTGGGGCTCAGGGATCTCCATCCCAATTTTCTTGTTCTGAGAATTGTGAGCCTAATTACTGGCTTTGTGTGTTATGGCCTCTGGTTTCCTGAGGTTTGGGGGAGGGTTCATCTGGCTTCCAAAAGTTTCCTCTTCCCCTGGGGCTGCTCTCCATCATGGGTGGTCTCACCTGTGGTCTGTGCTGGTGTCTTTCACTTCCCCTGGCTGTTCAAATGCACGTCTGGGTTCCTGGTCTTGTCCCTTGCTGGCTCCTACAGTCTGGGACTCAGGAATTCCCATTGTTTGGCTACAGAAACCCCACTTCTAGCTCATCTATTCCAGGGTTTTTCACGGGGTATTCTCTGGTCCAGGAAGGGAGGAATGAAAACCGTTTACCTGGCCATTATGTCTCCTGAAAGTTCAAGGAGGCGAGTTTAAACCTTTGGGCTGCAAGCCACAGGAGTAGATGTCTCTTGGCCTCAGGTACTGTGCTGCTGCCTCCCTTGCATTTGACAGACTCCAGTCCTGTGCTATGAGGCCTGGGGATCTCCACTTGTTTCAGATTCCCAGCTTGCTGTATTATGAAGGCAGAATTTATGATTTCAAAGAGAATCATATATATGTCTGAACGGTTCAGAACCGCAGGATATAAGGAATTCTCTAAGTAGAAGGCAGAAGAATTAAAGCATTTATGGAGGCTCCAAAGTAATAGACCCACTAACCAGCCTCCCCATTTTCATATTTTGATCAAAAGCTTCCAGGCCCAAGTCAGATCTCAATAAATGGAATAATATCAGTTGCTCATGGTTAGGCCGAGCTAATATAGTAAAAATGACAATTTTACCTAAATTAATTTATCTAGTCAGTGCCATACCAATTGAACTACCAAAAAATTATATTACAGAGCTGGATGAAATAATAACAAAATTCATCTGGAAGAGCAAGAGGTCTAGAATATCTAGGGTATTAATGAAAAGAAATGTTAGAGAAGGTAGCCTTGCCATACCAGATATTAAACTGTACTATCGAGCAGCAGTCATCAAAACTACCTGGTACTGGCTAAGAAACAGAGTTGTAGATCAGTGGAATAGGATAGGTACACAAGAGGGAGAAGTCAATGACTACAGCAATCTACTCTTTGATAAACCCAAAGAGGCTAGC
>JAQQSZ010014847.1:0-11416 GCA_028646595.1 Phalanger gymnotis
CTCTCTCTCTCTCTCTCTCTCTTTCTCTTTCTGTATGTGTGTGTGTGTGTTCCTTCTTTCTTGTGGTTCCTCCTATAGGTCTTAATTCTTCTTTACAGCATGACTAATTGGAAAATATGTTTAATAGGAATGTATATATGTAGAGCCAATATCAAATTGCAGGCTGTCTTGGGGAGTGTTTTTATAGTCTGGCTAGCAGTTGTTGTGGGAGTAAAAGACCAACACTGGCCCAGCAACAAGCACACTACCAGCACACTGCCAAAGCCCAGGTTCTTTTGATCTGCTTTAGTAAGGAAAGCAAAGTTAAGGGGTTGCCAAGCCTACTTTTAATTCAATATACAAATACCATTCACTTAGTTCAGGGGAAAAAGCCAGCACCCTGAACTTTGGAGCAAATACAAACAAATTACAAATATATATTAGAGACAGACCAAATCGCAATTCATAGTTACCAAGAAAATCAAGTCCGGACATCCAGGCAAGCTGGAGGGCTATTAGCTATAGCTGCTCAGAGTCTCCACGTCACCATGCCACCACGACTGAGAGCCCTGAGCAAATAGCTCTGACTTCTCTTCTTATACCATTTCAGACGTTATCAAACACCATCTGAATGACCAGAGCTTAGGCTGCTACGATTGGCTCTGGCGTTAGCACCTCCCCTTAGGACCCTGGAAGCTTCACACCCACTTAAGTTTAGCACCAAATAGGGATTAGGGCCTGGGGCTTAGCACCTAGTAAGACTCAAAGACACTTAATTAATCATTTTAAAACAGTAAGAAAGTCCCAACTTAATTGATATTACAGGGAGGGAGGAGAGGAGGGACGGGAAGGTAAATAATATTTAAAAAATAAAAGGACCTCAGTGTCCAGTACCTTTTCTTGCCAGGTGATCTTCAGAAGCTTCCTGAGATAATTCAAAAGGGAACCACTCAGTGATGCTGATAATCCAACTAGTGATCATAATCTCAATCACAGGCTTTTTTCATCCACTTGATTTTTCCTGTATGCATTATTAAGCCGTAGTCTTATGAGTGGTTATAAAAGAAACACCTCTGATGCTATGTGCATGGCTTTGCACAATTCACTTAACTTCCCTAGGTCTCAGTTTTCTCATGTGTAAGGAGATTGAGCTGGATGTCTTTTGGGGTAGCTTGTAGCCCTAGATATCTGGGGTAATGAATGATCAGCAGGCCCTGCTATATTCCTGTTCTTGATGTGACCAGATCAATGCCATCCACAAGTAGGACTTTCTGGGGTACGCATCACCATGATTAGGGAAATCTTCTTCCACTTGGACTCTGCACTGTACATTCTACAGTCACAAGCAAGTTTAGTGAAAACACCTCTCCCTGTTTCAATCCTCATTTGATATTAATAATCAGAGGATCATCAAAGAAAAAGTTAAATATCGTTAGAAGCTCTTCAGATTTGTCAATACATACCATGTGTGTAATGCATACTCTTAATGAACACTTTTTTGTTGCTTGAGATGATGGCCAATTGTGTTTCCATCTGGCTGACTTTGACTACTGTCCTGGCTAAGCAGAATATATCCAAAAAGGCAGCCAAGAAGCAGATTAACAACCAAGACCCACAGAGCTGTACTTTCCCCTTGGCTTGCCATCCAATTAGCTCACAGGGAATCTGGCCCTTGGATTAGTGGGTGTGATCTCTTTCCCAAAGTGGCATTTATCATGAAAGAGAAGCCATGTTATTTAGTTTCCCATGTAATAGTAAAGATGATGATAAACCACAGGCACTGCCCCCAATCTCCAACCCTCACTTCAAACCTCCATAACAGGGGTCTAGCTAATTGCCTAAAGAAGTCTGCATTTTCTCCTGGAAGCAGAGGGGTATATTTCTGTTAACTTGCTACCAATTAATAAGGTTTGTTAGAAACAACTTCCTCTGCAATTGAAGAGAAAAATAGCAAACACTTACCATGGTAACAAAACCAACAAATTACAAATTATCACAGAAAAACTCAATATGTTCATTGCCAGAGCAGGGTCTGTGCTTCAAGACTTGTACAAAGAAGAAAGTCTCACAGGTTCTTGCACTAATGGCAAGCAGTATGTTAGCCAATTAAATGCTAGCAAGCCACAGCGTCAGTCACGGCAATTTGTACATCACCATGTTGATTGATATTTTCTTCTTTATGTAAACCATGACACCCCAAATCCATTTTCTAGAAAGGCAGGGACTGACTCAACTCTGCCCTAAGCATGTAAATTAGGCAACAAAAACACCTGGCAATTCACAGATGACGATGGTTTTAATTTGTGATTGATATCTATCTTTAACAAAGAAAATAAATGCAAGTTAGCTGCATATCTAAAAACTGTAGGCTAGAGTCATTGCTACACAAAATAATCCCATTAGGCAGTAGAATGCAAGTTGATTTTTTTATCCTTCCCTCTAAGACTCTAAGTAAGAAAGTCCTATTTGTACCATACAGGGAGTCCTCTCACCAGGAAGTTCTCTATACTAATGAAATTACAAGCTCAGTCCTTATTTCCACCTCAGTGGATCTGAATAATATTCTGGGATAGGAAAGGCATGGATTTTTATATTCTGTAACAGAAAGAGTGGCTGAGGCACAGAGATGTTAAGTGATTTTTACAAGGTTACAGACTAATCTCAAACCAAATCCTGGCTCAATAGCAGGTCTCCTGACATCTCTACCTCCACTTTTCCCACCAGAGCACTCTCCGGGATGCTTGCTAAACAATTTTCCTATGCTCCAGGAAACTCTTACAGACTTGACATTTCTCCACTTGCATTGTGCTCATGTGAATGGCTCTGTTTGAAGGATCTTATCCCCTTGTCCGCTTTGTAGGTTTTCATTCCCTCTTTACCCTTAGATGATTTACATTTCCCTTTCCATATTCCCCCTCATGACATATTTGAGCATTTATCTTCTATTCTTGCAAGGCCCCATTAATTAATTATCTCTGCAAACTATGTACAGAGCCCCGTGTTACAACCTCAGAGAGACACAAAGGTAATTATAGAATAGCACCTGCCCTCATGGAGTTTATAATCAACGATGTATGCTGTGTACAGTAATTCCATTCAATCAATCAATGAACAACTGACTAGACAGTCAAAGCACCTTGATATTTTCTGATTTTGGTATTTCACCTTAAAAGAAATCTGTGGTCCAGAGAAGAAAAATGTTCTGGGTTAGAGGCTAAACTGGAAAATGTCTATGCTGTTAGAGCCATTGGGAACCTGCAAGTCAAGAAGGAAAGGAGCACAGAAGACCTCAAATCCAACTCCCTAAGTTCGTTAATGAGGAAATTGAAGTTGGGGAGGTAAAATCACTTAAATGAGGTCCCCTAGGCTGTTAAGCCAGAGGGGAGTTACGATCCAAGTCTTCTGACTTTAGCGTCAGTGCTCATTTCTATAGATAAATTTGCAAGCTTCTTAATGCCTACGTACCCTAAATGCAATGTACTGTGTGGCTTCCTGGAAGGGAGGGTTTCTCTGAGGATTTGGTTGCAGACCGAGTTAAGTAATGCATTCCTATAGTTATAGAAGTGTTATATTAAAAATATAAATTAAAACATGTTTACTAGAAAAGGAACCAACTGCTTGCTGGTATTGAGTAAAATTGTGGAATAGTGAGAAAAACAATGGCCTGGGAGTCAGGAGAGATCTGAGATCATCGTCTTTGTTCTGACGCTTACTGGCTGGGTGACTCTGGATAAGACAGTGGACATTTCTAAAGTGCAGTTTTTCCCATCAGTAAAGTGAAAACAGCCTTGTACTGCCTGGGTCACATGGTTGTAAGGAAAGCTCTAATTGAGTCTTAAAATGCTATAAAAAAGTGAGCTCTGGGGTGAGCCGGGGGCCGAGCCAAGAGAGTGGCTAGAAAACAGGGACTCACTTGAGCTCTCCCCAAAATCCCTCCAAACGCCTGTAAAAACAGCTCTGAACAAATTCTAGAGCTACAGAACCCACAAGATAACAGAGGGCAACAAGTTTCCAGCCCAAGACAGCCTGGATGGTCTCTGGGAAGGATCTATCACCATGGGCCACATCAGGACAGACCAGACTGGGAGTTGGGTGGAATGCGCCTTAAGGCCCTGAATCACTGACCAGACTTCTCAACCCACAAATGCGAAAGGCAATTGAGCAGGTCAGTGGGAAAACTACCGGATGTGGGCTAGAAAAGTGCACAGTCTGGTCCCAGCCCCGGAGGTGGTGGAGGTGGTACAGCTGGGTGCTCCTGTAGCTGCTCCCAGAGCTCCGGTGTCAGTGGTTTCCTGAGTCCCCGGCCCACAGGGTGGTAGGAACCGGAAGTGGGGGTGGGGTGGAGGTGGCGCTGCAGGAAGTTCCTGTGGCTGCTTCCAGAGATCCAGCAGCAGTTGCTTCCGGCCCCAGGCCCACCCACTGGGAGGAATTAAGTGGCGGATCAGGGCAGAAGTGAAGGGAGTCCTTTACTGGCACAGAGGCAGGTTTCTCTTGCTTCGTCCTTCTTGGATCTGGGTCATGGTCCTAGTTGATGGTTCTTGGGGGAGGAAGAACTCTGGTGTGGCAGACCTTGCAATGACTGTGGAGAAGAAGTATCTCTGAAAACAGCAGCGCAAGGCCCCCAAAGCTTGGGACAAAGTACTCTCCACTCTAAAGGCAGTCATACCCTGACAAAAATCTCAAGAGACAAGTAGTTAGCTGGAAACATGAGCAGGCAGCAAAAACGAACTCAAACTCAGACTACAGAATCTCTTTTTTGGTGACAAAGAAAATCAAAACATACAGCCAGAAAAAGTCAACAAAGTCAAAGAGCCTAGATCAAAAGCCTCCAAGAAAAATATGATTTGGCCTCAGGCCATGGAAGAGCTCAAAAATGTTTGGGAAAAGCAAGTAAGAGAAGTAGAGGAAAAATCAGGGAAAGAAATGAGGACGATGCAAGAAAATCATGAAAAACAAGTCAATGACTTGCTAAAGGAGACCCCAAAAATACTGAAGAAAACAACATCTTAAAAAATAGACTAACTCAAATAGCAAAAGAGATCCAAAGAGCCAATGAGGAGAGGAATGCCTTAAAAACAGAATTGATGAAATGGAAAAGGAGTTCCAAAAACTCATTGAACAAAATAATTCCTTAAAAATTAGAATGGAGCAAATGGAGCCTAATGACTTTATGAGAAATCAAGAAATTATAAAACAGAACTCATTGGAACAACCACTGACTTGGAAAATAGATCCAACAGAGATAATTTAAAAATTATTGGCCTACCTGAAAGCCATGATCAAAAAAAAAGCCTAGACATCATCTTTCAAGAAATTATCAAGGAAAACTTTCCTGATATTCTAGAACAAGAAGGTAAAATAGAAATGGAAAGAATCCACTGATCGTCTCCTCAAATAGATCCCCAAAAGAAAACTCCTAGGAATATTGTTGCTAAGTTCCAGAGTTCCCAGGTCAAGGAGAAAATATTGCAAGCAGCCAGAAAGAAACAATTTGAGAATTGTGGAAACACAATCAGGATAGCAGCTTCTACATTATGGGATCAAAGGGCTTGCAATATGATATTCCAGAGGTCAAAAGAGCTAGGATTAAAGCCAAGAATCACCTGTCCCACAAAACAGAATATAATACTCCAGGGCAAAATATAGACTGTCAATAAAATAGAGGACTTTTAAGCTTTCTTGATGAAAAGACCAGAGCTGTATTGAAAATTTGACTTTCTAAAGTTAAACTGTTTTGTTTACATTCCTACATGGAATAATGATATATGTAACTCATGAGACCTCTCTCAGTATTAGGGTAGTTGAAGGGAATACACATATATATAGACAGAGGGCACAGTGTGAATTGAACATGAAGGGATGATATCTAAAAAATAATAATGATAATAATAATAATATATTTAAGGGGTGAGACAGGAATATATTGAGAGAGGGAGAAAGAGAGAGATAGAATGGGGTAAATTACGCGACATAAAAATGGCAAGAAAAAGCAGTTCTACTGCAAGGGAAGAGGGGGCAGGTGAAAGGGAATGAGTGAATCTTGCTCTCATTGGGATTGACTTAAGGAGGGAATTACACACACTCAATTGGGTATCTTACCCTACAGGAAAGTAGGGGGCAAGGGAATGAGGGAAGGAGGATGATAAAAGGAGGGCAGATTGGGGGAGGAGGTAATCAAAAGCAAACATTTTTGCATGGACAGGGTCAAGGGAGAAAATTGAATAAAGGGGGACAGATTAGGATAGAGGAAAATATAGTTAGTCTTTCACAATGTGACTATTAAGGAAGTGTTTTGCAAAATGATGCATATGCAGCCTATGTTGAATTACTTGCCTTCTCAAGGAGGGTGGGTGGAGAGGGAAGATAAAAGAGAATTTGGAACTCAAAGTTCTAAAAACAAATGCTCAACCAAAAGTTGTTTTTACATGCAACTTGGAAATAAGATATACAGGCAATGGGGTGTAGAAATCTACCTAGCCCTATAAGAAAGTAAGGGGAAAGGGGTTAAGGGGGGAATGGGGTGATGGAACAGAGGGCAGACTGAAGAAAGGGGCAGAATATGTGCTATATTGGAGTAGGGGGAGGTTAGAAATGGGGAAAAAATTTGTAACTCAAAATTTTGTGGAAATCTATGTTGAAAACTAAAATATTAAATAATAAAAATATATAAGAAAAAATGAAGGTCAATTTTTTTTCATTTTTTAAAAAGTTTGAGCTCTCATTTTTATAAGCTTAGTCAATGTCTTTAAAACTGACTTTTTAATGTGTGCTTCTTTTTAATAAGTTAATTTATATATTTTTAGTTTTCAACATTCACTTTCCTGAGTTTAAAATGTTCTCCCCCTCCCTTCCGTCACACTCCCCAAGATGGCATGCAATCTGATATAGGTTCTGCATATATATTCCTATTAAACATATTTTCACTTTAGTCATGTTGCATAGAAGAATTAGAATGAATGGGAGTAATCATGAGAAAGAACATAAAGCAAAACAAAACAAAAGAAGAAAATAGTCTTCTTCAATCTGCATTCAGTCTCCATATTTATTTTTCTAGATGTAGATGGCATTATCCATCATGAGCCTTTTGGAATTATTTTAGTTCCTTGCATTGTTGAGAAGAACTAAGTGTATCAAAGTAAGTCATCTCAGACTGTGGCTGTTACTGTGTGCAATGTTCTCCTGGTTCTGCTCACTTCACTCAGCATCAGTTCATCTAAGTCTTTCCAGATTTTTCTGAATTTTGCCTGTTCATCATTTCTTATAGCACAATAGTATTCCATTATATTCATATAACAGAACTTGTTCAGCCATTCCCCAGTTGATGGGCAGACCCTCAGTTTCCAATTGTTGGCTACCACAAAAAGAGCTGCTATAAATATTTTTGTACATGGGGATCCTTTTCCCATTTTTTTTTTTGATCTCCTAGGGATATGGACCTAGAACAGGTATTGTGGAGTCAAAGGGTAGGCACATTTTGATAGCCATTTGGACATAGGTCCAAACTGATCTCCAGAATGGTTGGATCGGTTCATAACTCCACCAACAATGAATTAGTGTTCCAATTTTCCCACATCTTCCCCAACATTTATCATTTTCCTGTTTTGTCATGTTAGCCAATCTGACACGTGTGATAGGGCACTTCAGAGTTGATTGGATTTGAATTTCTCTAATCAATAGTGATTTAGAGCATTTTTTTTCATATGACTACAGATAGCCTTAATTTCTTCCTCTGAAAACTGCCTGTTCATATTCCTTGACCATTTATCAATTGTGAAATGATCTTTATTTTTGTAAATTTGACTCAGTTCTCTGTATATTTTAGAAATGAGGCTTTTAACAGAGACACTAGCTGTAAAAAATCTTTATCAGTTTTCTGCTTCCCTCCCAAACTTGGTTGCATTGGCTTTGTTTGTGCAAAACCTTTTCAATTTAGTGTAATCAAAATTATTCATTTTGCATTTCATAATATCCTCTATCTCTTGTTTGTTCGTAAATTCCTCCATTCTCCATAAATCTGAAGGATAAACTATTCCTTGCTCCCCTAATTTTTTATAGTATCAGCCTTTATTTCTAAATCATGTACCCATTTGGACTTTATTTCAGTATATGGTGTCAGCTGTTGGTCTATGCCCATTTTCTGCCACACTATTTTCCAATTTTACCAGAAATTTTTGTCAAATAGTGAGCTCTTATCCAAGAAGTTGGGGTCTTTGGATTTATCAAATAGTACATTGCTATAATCATTCACTACTGTGTCTTGTGTACCAAACCTATTCCACTGATTTTAACATTTATGCTACTTGCCACTACTGTGTCTACGTAAGGCCATTAACACCAGCACACAGGAGGGCTACTAGTACAGGTTTTTTGATCTGCTTTTCTAAGGAAAGTGACTTTAAGGGGTTTACAATCTCACTTTAATCACACATACATGTATTGTTCACTTAGTTCAGAGGAAAAAGGCAGCACCCTGAACTTCAGAGAAAACACAAACAGAAATTAAAAGAAGAAATTATGTAAACAGAGCAAAATAAAACAAATTAACAGAAAGACTTCTAGCCATCTGACCAAGACATTACATACATAGTTACCAGAGAGCAGAGCAGCAACATCTGGGTTTTTTAAAGCCAGGGTAGCTCCTTAACTGCTACCCAGAGTCTCCACACCAGCAGTCTTTCAATAAGTATTCTCCCAAAGCAAAATGCCAACCTCAGAGCATATATACCCTATTTAGGTCCCCAGGACTTAGAACCAAGTAACAAAAGAGTGTAGGCCTAAGGCTTGGCATCTACTTAGCAAAAGGGTGTGGGAAAGATCTTGACTAGTACCACATAACATATATATATGTGTATATATATATATATATATATATATGTATATATATATATATATATATATATATACACATATACATATATATAGTTTCCAATCAATGATCCTTGATTCAAACAAAGGCAAGATTCCTCAAAGGCACTCAATTGCCTTAGGGATGAGAAGCACTCCAAAACAAAAGACAACAAAAAAGTCCCACCCTGCTTGTCATTACACTGATATACCCTTCTATTTCTTAGTCAGTAAGACATTGTTTTGATGAATGCTGCCTTTATAATATAATTTGAGATCTGATATAACTAGGCCAACATCCCTAGAATTTCTTTTCATTGACTCCCTTGATATTCAGGACGTTTTGTTCTTCCAGATGAATTTTGTTATTGTGTTTTTCCGTCTCTATAAAATAATGTTTGGTAGTTTGATGGATATGGCACTGAATAAGTAAAGTAATTTAGGTAGAATAATGTATGTTTCTTGACTGACTATCTTCACCCATATAAATCAATATTAAATATCTGACAGTCCTCACCCATTGAGCAGATAGATGGCACAGTGGATACAGTGCCAGCCTGGAGTCAGGAAGACTCATCTTCCTGCGTTCAAATATGGCCTCAGACACTTACAAGCTGCATGACCCTGGGCAAGTCACTTCACCCTGTTTGACTCAGTTTCCTCATCTGTAAAATGAGCTGAAGAAGGAAATGACAAACCACTCTAGAATTTTTCCAAAAAATCTCCAAATGTGGTCATGTGGCATGAGACACCACTGAAACATTGTCTTTGAAGCCTGCTAAACCACCACCTAGACCTTAGATAAGTCATTCACTCACTCTAGG
Organism: Phalanger gymnotis; assembly: GCA_028646595.1. Classification (NCBI taxonomy): domain Eukaryota; kingdom Metazoa; phylum Chordata; class Mammalia; order Diprotodontia; family Phalangeridae; genus Phalanger; species Phalanger gymnotis. Next base: position 9,648 of record JAQQSZ010014847.1, read on the forward strand.
TTTTGATTTTTCCTGAGTTTAAATGAAGGGGTTGGATTGGATGCTTGCTAAGAAACTTTCTAAGGCTAAAAATTCTGAAGCTCTGGAATTCTCTAAAGTAAGGATGCCCAAGGCTTTCTCCTGGTAACTGACCTGCAGAAAGAGACGTGACGTGTGTGAAAAGTTAAAAAACACACACATAAGCACACACACACACACGCACACACGCACACACACATGCCCTAGAAAGTACCTGTCATGTGCAAGGCAGTACAAACTTATATTGGCTATATATATATGTAATTGAATTAAATTGAAAGATGAGTGACTTTTGCCAGACTATAAATTACTGGGAGCTGTGAAACTATAGAACAGAAGGGAGGCCTCTCCTAAGGCAATAGTTTCACAAGGTGTTTACAAGGACCCCTTGGGAAGATTTTCTTTCTGTATTTTTCGGAGAGGGGTATTACTGTAGCATAACAGCTAGCTAACATGTTTTAGTGCTTTAAGGTTTGCAAAAATACATAATTTCATTTCATCCTGATAACAACTCGAGGAGATAAGTGCTACTATTAACTCCCTTTTCTATCTGAGAAAACTGTTGTAGAGAGAGGTTAAGGGACTTGTCCAGGGTCATACAGCTAGTGTGACACAGACTTGAACTTGAATCTTCCTCACTTCAAGACCAGCACTCTTGCTCACTGTGCCACCTTGTGACAATGGTTCAATGGGGCCATAAGACTTTTCCTTGAGCCTGGCATCCATATGATTTATTCCTCAAGATTCTCCCCATGACTCTTGTGTGGATTAAATGAGCTAATTTGTAGAAAGTGCTTCAAAAACCTTTTATGTGGAATATCTGTGTACACATTGAAGGTATTCTTGATGAAAGCATGAGCAGGCAACAGAGACCCATCTATATTCAGTTGTGGGCAAGGAAGATGGAGATACCTCGAGGACATGCCCTATGAAGACCAGTTGAAATGACCAGATATATCAAACCTGAAGAAGACAGTACTCAGTAGAGTCATGATAGATTAATTCAGGTACATGAAGGACCAGCACTGGAAGAAGGACGTGACTTGCACTGCTTAACTCTCAAGGGCAGCATGAGAATCAATGGGTGGCAGGTTCAGAGCCAGATTTCACTTGGCCATATGGATCTTCCCAAGTGAGGAATATGCTGCCTTTGGCACCAGGAGAACTCTTTACTAAAGGTCTTCAAATAAAGATTGGAAGAGGATGTTAGAAAGGTGGTAAAGGGGATTCAGTCCATTGGCTGTCAGTCAAGAAGCATATGTTAACCCTTTACTACGTACTAGACTCTGAGTTAAGCTCTGGAAATTCGAAAAGAAACAGAAATATACTCCCTGTCTTAAGGAAGTTACATTTAATTAGAGTTGTTGACAAGGTAGGCCAGGTGGAGAAACCACCTGACATGGGGCATGATAGAGCTCTGAGGACATGCATCAGCAGGGTAGCATCAAGAAGAATGAAGACATCTTTTGCTTGGGCTCCTCCTTCATTTGGAGGTTTGGGGAAGAATCAGCCAAAAAGAGGTGGGGCCTCTGAGGCAAAAGCACTGACAATATGACAAATAGGCCAGGGGAGGAGTGAGCTTGCAAGATGAAAATGTTTGTATTGCCTGATAGGGAAAGTCCTGGGGAGATGAGTTAGTTAGCAAGGCTAACTGGAAAGGATTGAGTCTTATTCTTTCAGGGTCTGGACTAGTCAGCGTCTGATTTCTCTTCTAGCCCTGATGTTCTGTGATTTTGTAATTAGACAGGGAA
>JAQQSZ010014848.1:0-11416 GCA_028646595.1 Phalanger gymnotis
GGGCCTGGGGCCAGAAGCAACTGCAGCCCTAGTTCTAAAGCTGCCCCACCTCTGCTGCCCCAGGGGCAGTGGCTGAACCGCAAATTCAGTCCCACAGCTTTTCCCACTAACCTTCTCTGATGTCTTTGCTCTTTGTGGGTTGAGAGGTCTGGTGGATGCCACAGCTCAGTAATTCAGGATGCCCGGGCACTCTCCACTCGTCTCCTGGTCTGGTAGGTCCGTGTCTGGTCTGTTTGCGCCGTGCGCACTGGGCTCCGCTCCGCTCCCCTCAGCTGGGGGCTGGGAGCTCCGTGTGGGACAGACCTTACCCAGAGACCATCCAGGCTGCCCTGGGCTGGAGCCCTGCTTCCCTCTGCCACTTTGTGGGTTCTGCAGCTCTAGAATTGGTTCAGAGCCATTTTTTTTATAGGTTTTTGGAGGGACTTGGTGGGGAGTTCACGCCAGTCACTGCTTCCCAGCCGCCATCTTGGCTCCGCCCCTTTTTTTTCCTTGTTCAAAATGCAAGCATTTCTGAGAAAGGTAACTCATTAAGTCCCAAACCTCATTGATGGAATGATTTTATTGGTGTATTTTCCTCTGAATGATAAGAAAGTACATGAAAGGTAAGACCATTGGTTCCCTGGGAAAGGAGACGGAAGATGGTTTCAATAACAGTAATAAAAGCCAAAAGAGGAAAATTTGTTTGCCAAAAATGAAGGTAAGGGACCACTGACACAGACTTTGCCTACTTTATAGGCCTTGTTCATAGGTCCCTGAAAAGTTGAAGCTAAAGAAAGATTTCTGTATTGCCGATAGAACTTTGTCCCATCATCAACACATAAATTATAATAAATACTTTTTATTTATAAATAAAATACATAAATTTAGAAAATTATAAAATTAGAAACATGTAGCTAGATGTTAAAAAAAACTAGAAGAAAGCAGTGTATTTTGGGTAGAGAGCAAAGACAAAGCGATAAAAGAGCTATGAAACAAGATGAGAACTAGGGAGAGTAAGCCACTGTTGAGTAGGAGCTGAGTGATTGGCGACAAGCAACAGTTTTGTGACAGGCAGATGGTTTACTGCTTTACTCATAGGTCTTCTGCAGGATAACAGAGCTATTGGCACTTTAGGTTATTTTTTCTGTATCCCCACTTCTGCGCTTTTCTGGAAAATATCTTCTCAGAGGAGAGTGGTATAAGGGGGGAACTATGCATTTGTTCATTTGCTTTCCCTTTGAAAATTTTATAATCTGGAAATGTATAATTCTACTCCAGTGAATATGATGGGCATGAAAGCAGCCACATGGCATGGTAGAGAGGGTGCTCCTCTTGTCAGAAAGACCTGGGTTTGAATCACTCCTTAGACACTACCTATGGGCAATTCTCTTTACTTCCCTGGGCCTCATTTCCTCATTTGTAAAATGAAGTTTGACTCGATGCCCTCTAAAGTCCTTTACAGACTGCAGCTAATCATCCTAGAATCTTTTTTTCTGAAATATGTTCCACTAAATCCAATTTTTGCATATTGAATTGCTTTGTTTTGAGGGACATCTATACTAGATTTTCAGTTTTTAAATAAGGCTGAGAATGTAGTAAGAAAAATGTCTATAAAAGCATTCTAGGGTTCCTTCATTTTCAGTCTCACTGCTTTAACTTTCTTGTAATACCCCTAAATGGAAAAGACATTTTTAGGTTTAAACATTGTAGGATCAGGCTATATACCACTCAAAGGTGATTAAAAATATATTCTCTTGTTCTCAGTGTGGATATATAAATTTAATCCTCATTTGTATTACTGGTAGAAAAGTAAACATATCCTTATGTGTCAAAATGCTAAGCTACTCATGTGTTTTTACACTTACTTCCTTCATTGTTTTAAATGAAACACATATCCATTGAATTACAGATAAGACATACCAAAAAAGCGACTGAATTGTGATTGTGAAATGGTGTAGTATCTGACTGTTTGTTCTAGTCTCCTGCCATGTTTAAAAAAATTCTGCACATTTGATTATAGAAGTAAAAAAAAATCCTTTTTGTTCTTTAGCTTGCAAATATCCTTTTAAAATGTGTCCTGAGTTTGTAATATAGGTACATTAATAATCATATTGATATTTTTATATTTCATTGTTTAAGCCCCATATAGAAGGCAAAAATCCTTAGAGGACATTTTGGAGATTGAAGAGGCAAGGATATATAGATTTTTCGTTCTCTTTAGATCCTTGGCTTTTCATACCATCTAACACATGCATTTATTTTTTTCTCAAAAGTTTGATTTCTAGTTGCTAAATGCAATGAACAAAGTCAGACATAGTCAAAAGGAAAAAGCCTGTGAGTTATGGCTGATTGCTTTTATGTATTAACAGTGCCTATGGAGGGTCTCATTAACACTCACAGCATGGGAGATATCTGCAGCTACCATACAGAGCTCAAACAAATACAACTGCAAAGCAGACTTTATTGCTTGTGTTGCCTTGTTTCAATGCAGAACTTAAGAGGGCATGAATGCATCTTTGGGACAAGCAGGATGCCATATGGTATAGGAACTGGACAATGGCTACAAACATAGTGGTCTAGAGAAATTTCTCCTTACCTTGGGGTTTGAACGGTTTATTCTTTTATTATTCATTATTTCTATTCAGAGTTGGTGTCCACATATATCAGCAACAATCCAATTTGGGCAATGTAACATATTGGGCTGCTTTAAGAGAGGCATACCCTCCAGACATAAGGAGTTAAGTCTTCCTTTCCTAGTCGGAATGAATATGTGGAATTGTAATGATGATGATGATGATGATGATGATGATAGCTTTTATATAGTGCCTACTATATACCAGGAACTGTGCTGAATATGTTACAAATATTATCTCATTTGATTCTCACAACAACTCTGGGATGTGGTGCCACTTTACAAGTGAGGAAATAAATAACTAGCCCAGTGTCACTGTAGCTAGCATCTGAGGCTATATTGGAACTCAGATCTTCCTGACTTCAGGCCCAGCACTATACCAACTACCTAGCTGTCTCAGTAGCATAGGAAGGACATTAATAGGCTGGAGACCATCCAAAGGAGGGTTAACAAGATGATGAAAAGCCTTTAAGCCCATACAATATAAGGATTGGTCATGGGAACTAGGAATGGAGAAGAGAAGATTCAGGAGGGGACCTGTTCATTGTTTCAAAATATTTAAGGTCCATCATGTAGAAAGGTATGGGACACTGAGGTCCTCTCTTAAGCTGAACTGCCACGCATTCAGACTCTACTGCAGAGAGTGCAACTCTGATGGGCTGCCCACATAGCTTGAATGCCCCATGTATGCTTACTAAATGACTATTTTATGAAAAACTCTCACAAACAAGGCAAGGGGTTCCATGGTGGTCAGAAGAAGCAGTAAAAAGACACTTTCAAGGTCTCTTTGAAGAATTTTAGTTTCTACTGTGAGACAAGGGAGACTGGTACAGGACCATCCAGCAAGTTGTGCCTGCAGTCCAAGAAGGCTCTGTACTCCATGAGCAAAGCCCAAAAGAAATGTGAGCTGTGCAGATCAAGGGATATCTCCTTCCCAAATGTTCTAATGGACCACTCACGCCCGACCTGTGGTAGAGCCTTCCAAACTTGTATTGGACTGATCAGCCACAGCCGAACCCAATGTATCCTGACCCGCCACATTGAGATGTTTTCGGTCCTCTTTGAAAATGAAGGACTGAAGGATGAACGACAGAACAACAGATGTGGAAAGGGGATTCTATTTGTTCTATCTGGCCTTAGAAGACAAAATTAAGGGCAAAAGGAGAAAGGTATGAATAGGCAAATGTGGGTTTCATGTCAGAAAAAAATACTTCCTAACAACTGGAACTATCAAGTCAGGATGGGCTGCCTTGGGTAATAGCTCATTTACCCTCATTTGAGGTAATATGAGCAAAGGCAAGAAAACCACTGGGTTATATTGTAGTACAGATTCCTTTTGGGCTCTGTGGTGGTAGTTCAGTCATTTTAGTTATGTTTGCCTCTTCATGACCCCATTTGCAGTTTTCCCAATACTATAGTAGTTTGCCATTTTCTTCTCTAAAGTGATATGTTTTGTTTATAGTCATTTACTGATTACTTCCATTTTGTAATAGGTCTTTTATAATACTGCAAAACTAATAATGTACTGACCTCCTTTGGAAGTGTATGCAGCATTTCACATCTGTAGCACCTCTACCTCTCTATTAAAAAAAATAACAACCTATTATCCCTTCCTCCCATTCCCACCTAAATGAAAAGCAAAACAAATGTTTTGTAATAAATATGCATAATCAAAACAAATTCTATTAATGGATATTATGGATATACTAAAATAAATGTCTCACTCTGTCCTATTTAAATCCATCACCTCTCTCTAAAAAAAATACCGTGTTTCATTATCAGTCCTCTGGAATCATGAGTAATTATTGTATTGGTCAGACAAGGCAACTAGGTTGGCACAGTGAATTGAATGCTGGGCCTGGAATCAGAAAGACTCAGAGTCCTGAGTTCAAAACTGGCCTTAGACACTTACTATCAGTATAACCCTGGACAAGTCATGTAACCCTGGTTGCCTCAGTTTCCTTATCTGTAAAACGTGCTTTAGAAGGAAATGTCAAACTACTCCCATATCTTTGCCAAGAAAACAACAAAAGAGGTCACAAAGAGTTGGATGTAATTGAAAATGATTGAATAACAATAATATGTTGTATTGGTCATAGTTCTTACTGAATTGTCCTAGCAAAGATATAACTCGTCAATGCATACTCACCATTTAGTAACTTTATATATATAATTCCAGACTGTCTTCCAGAATGGTTGTAGGTCAAGTCCATCAATATGTGTGTTTTCCCATAGCCCCTCTCATATCTATCTTTTCCCTCCCTTTTTGTGTTATCTTTCCCACTCTGGTGGCTATGAAATGGAATCCTGGGATTCCCTTAAATTTTATTTCTCTAAATAGTAGTGATTTGGAACATACTTGATAGGTATATGAATTGGATTAAGTAACTTAGGATCTCAGAACTTCAGTTTCCTTATGTATAAAATTAGGATTATACCATTTACACTACCTTGGAATAGATGAGAACACAGTTAACAGTGGTTAATGACCACAGTAATCAAGTATTTGGAAAATCCAAAAATTCAAGATTTTTGTGCAAAAATTACTATTTGACGAAAATTGATCAGAAAGCTGGAAAGAAGTTTTGCAGAAAATAGGTATATACCAACATCTCATTCTGCACACGGAGATAAAGTCAAAATGGGTACACAATTTAGACAAAGGGTGATGTAAACAATTAGAGACACATGGAATATTTTGCCTGTTGCATTTATGGATAAGGGAAGAATTTATGTGCAAACAAAAGAGAGCATTATGGGATATAAGCTGGATGATTTTGATTATATCAAATTAAAAAGTTTTTGCACAAACAAAATCGATACAGGCAAGATTAGAAAGAAAACAAGAAACTAGGGGAAAGTTTTACAGCAAATTCTCCTGATAAAGGTCAAATTTCTCAAATGTATAGGGAATTGAGTTAAATGTATAAAAATACAAGTCATTCCCCATTTGATAAATGGTTAAAAGATATAAACAGGCTATTTTCAGAAGAATAAATTAAAGTTTTCTATAGTCATATAAAAATGCTCTAAATCACGATTGATTAGAGAAATGTGAATTAAAACAACACCGAAATACCACCTCACACCTATCAGATTAGCTAATATGACAGAAAAGGAAAATGTTGGAGAGGATGTGAGAAAATTGGGACACTAACGAACTTTTGGTTGGGTTGTGAACCGATCCACCATTTCTGGAGAGCAATTTGGAACTATGCCCAATGGGCAATCAAACTCTGCATACCCTTTCATCCAGGAATCCTACTAGTTGGTCTGTATTCCAAAGAGATCACAAAAAAAGAAAAAAGAACTTACATGTACAAAAATATTGATAGCAGCACTGAGTTTAAATACAAAGTAAAAAAAGTCTTTGCCCTTATGTAGTTTACATTCTACTGAAAGCATGTGACAGTTTTGCAGATAAAGTATAATTGTACTTGGAGGAGAGAGAGAGAGAGAGAGAGAGAGAGAGAGAGAGAGAGAGAGAGAGAGAGAGAGCAACAACTAGCAGTATAGCAGTATCTGTAAAGACTTTCCATAAAAGTTGGCATCCGAGTTGAGATTCCCAGAGCTAGAGTGCATTTTAGGCAAGTCAGACAACTTATGCAAAAACATGGAGGCTGGAGATGTAATGCCAACTTCAGAGAATAGCAAGTAAATTAGAATACATAATGCATGAAGGAGTGTAATTTGAAATAAATATGGAATGTTAAGTTGGAGTCAGACTATGAAGGGCCTTAAATTATTATCCAGAATTCAGAACAAATGTTACAGTGGCAAATATCCGAGGATTTTTGTTTTTCTTGTTTATGATAAAGGGGTTAATATGCTGGTTACTAAATATGAAATGAAAGTCCCCTAATTTGCCTTTTTGCTGTTCCCGGTATGCTCTTTTACAATTAATGAGTAATTCTCATTGCATTATCCTGATACAGATAAGAGGTATATTAAATATACCGCAAGCTGTCATGTTGCAGAAATTGAACCAGTAATGAAGTATCTACCAATGAATACCCTTATATAGGAAATGTGGAAATGAGGGTGGTGATGTAAAGGAGGGAAGTATGGAGTTTGACATACCTATGTATCTGTGGAATACCTGGGTAGAGATGTCATATGAGAAGTTGGTTATATTGAATTGTAGCTCAAATAAAGAGAAGTGGACTATATGTAGACTTTGTAATCATCTTTATAGGGGTAATTAATCTCAAGGTTTTTGATGAGATGGCTAAAAGAAAGAGTAGAATAAGAAGAGACAAGAGTCCTAAGGTAAAACCATGCAAAAGGGGCAGAACATAGATTATTATTCAGCAAAGAAGACTAAGAAAGAAGGGCAGGACAGGTAGGCAGAGAACAAGGGGAACATAGAGTCATGAAATTATGAAAAAGTACACAGAATATTTAAAGTGAGAGAGACTTGTTTGTGTTTGTAAGAAACATGGAAAAATCCAATGGGAGAGAGAGAGAGAAAGAGAGAGAGAGAGAGAGAGAGAGAGAGAGAGAGAGAGAGAGAGAGAGAGAGAAGAATTATCAAAGGGAAAAATTCTCAGATGAGAAGGAAGAAGACTAAACCAAAAGTATCAATAGAGGAGTTGTCCCTGTCAAATAGAAGGACCATGTTTTCCTCTGAGAGTAGAACAAACAAAGAAAGCATGAGGAATTATAATGAAGGATTTAAGGTATAGAAGTGAGGAAAAGAGAGAGCTAATTGGGTGACTTTAATCTTTTTCCCTAAATATTTTTAATTTAAAATTTAAGTTTATTAATTTTAATTAATTTACTAAATTTTTATTTTATTTTAATGTATTAAAAATTTAATTGAATTTTAAATTTATTTGTCCAATTACATGTCAAGTTTTTAGCATTCATTTTTACAAAATTTTGAGTTCCAAATTTTTCTCCCACCCTCCCCTTCCTTCTTCCTAAAATGGTAGGCAATTCAATAAAGGTTATACATTTTCTATCATGTAAATCATATTCCAATATCAGTCACAGTTGTGAAAGAAAAAACGGATCAAAAGAAAAACAATGAAAAAGAATAAAGTAAATGAAAAAGTATGCTTCAATCTACTTTCAGTTCTTTATCTTGATGTGGATATCATTTTCCTTCATTAGTCCTTTGTATTGGGCTATTGTGTTGCTGAAAAGAGCTGAGTCTTTCATAGATGATCATCACACAATGTTGCTGATACTATGTACAATATTTTCCTGGTTCTGCTTATTTCAAACTTTCATCAGTTCGTGTAAGTCTTTCCATGTTTTTCTGAAATCTGCCTGTTCGTCATTTGTTATTGCACAATAGTATTCCATTATATGCACATACCACAGCTTGTTCATCCCAATTGATGGGCATCCCGTCAATTTCCAATGTTTTGCCACTGCAAAAGGAGATGCTGTAAATATTTTTGCACATGTAGGTCTTTTTCTCTTTCTTATGATCTATTTGAAATATAGCCCTAGTAGTGGTATTGTTGGATAAAAGGGTATTCACAGGTTGGTTGCCCTTTGGGTATAGTCCCAAATTGCTCCCTAGAATGGGTGGATCAATTCACAACTCCACCAACAGTGCATTAGCGTCCCAATTTTCCTTCATCGTCTCCAACATTTAGCATTTTCTTTTTTTTCATATTAGTCAATATGATAGGTGTGAGGTGGTACCTCAAAGTTGTTTTAATTTGCATTTCTCTAATCAAAAGTGATTTAGGAGTACTTCATATGTCTATAAATAGCTTTGATTTCTTCCTCTGAAAACTACCTGTTCATATCCTTTGACCATTTATCAATTTGGAAATGGCTTGTATTCTTATAAATTTGACTCAGTTCTCTATATATTTGAGTAATGAGGCCTTTGTCAGAGACGTTTGCTGTAAAGATTATTTTCCAGCTTTCTGCTTTCCTTCTAATCTTGGTTTCATAGTTTTTGTTTGTGCAAAAGCTTTTCAATTTAATATAATCAAAATTATCTATTTTACGTTTTGTAAGGCTCTCTGTCTCTTGTTTGGTCATTTAACTCCTTTAATAATTTGGATGACATACCACTTGGTGCATATATGTTTAGTATTAATATTACTTCATTGTCTATGGTACTTTTAGCAAGATCTAATTTCCTTCCATATCTCTTTTAATTAGGTCTATTTTTGCTTTTGTTGTGTCTGAGATCAGGATTGCTACCCCTGATTATTTTTTTACTTCAGCCGAAGCATAATATATTCTGCTCCAGTCCCTTACCTTTACTCTGTGTGTGTCTCTCTGATTCAAGTGTGTTTCTTGTAAACAACCTACTGTAGGAGTCTGGTTTTTGATCCACTTTGCTGTCTACTTCTGTTTCATGGGAGAGTTCATCTCATTCACAATCACGGTTATGATTACTAACTGTGTATTTCCCTCTATCATATTTTTCCTCCTGTCTGTCCCCTCTTTCCTTTCACATTTTCCCTCCTTGACTGTATTTTGCTTCTGTCTACCACCTCCCCCAGTCTTCCATCTCTTCTCTCAGTACCCCCCCCCCTTTAGTTAATATCCCCCCCCCACTTTCCTGTTGGGTAAGATAGATTTCTATATTCAACGTATTGTTTATAATATTCCCTCTTTAAGCCAATACTATACTTATATTCCTTCTCGCATATTTTTAAGAGTTGCAAGTATCATCTTCTGACTTTAATTTTCTTTAGGAAGTATGAGATATAGTTTGGTCTGCCTAGAGCAAGGTGGGAAGGGGTAGTATAAGTAGATTTAAGAGGAAGGAAAATATTTGGAGCAGACTTTGATAAGTGCAATAAGGAATCCATCAGGAAAGAATAATAAGATTGTCATGCAGTAATGAGTGACCAATTGAAATTAGAAAGGAATTGGAAACCAGGGAGAGAGGTAGACTGTGAAATTAAAAATTAAAATAAAATAGAGAAAAGATGCATTTGTGATGGATCTAATCATCACAGTTATGTATCTTCTGTAGTATCATCTGGTAGTTCCATAACTATACCAGAGAACGAAGATGATGGTAATTCAGGGCTGGCATTGGGAAAAGAAGGAAATTAAGGTTAGAGCAGGGGGTGATGGAATGAGGAAGCAGAAGTGATATCATGGGAAAACAGAGTTTCCTCCTCATGGCCTGGGAACCAGGGTAGACTTGAGAGAAGGAGCATTAAGTCCTGGAGTGAGTGGTGAGATGATGTAGTATCTTTTTGAGGGAAGCAGGGTCTTATGATTGCATTAAGGTGGAAGGAGCATGAGAAAAAGACATCTAATAAGAAGGGTGGCTTGTAAACAATTGTGCATCATTTAAAAAGGAGGGCAGAGTAAAGTATGGGATTGGTTCAGGCTAAGTTATCTGTACATGAAGGAACTGGGAGTAGTAGCAAGGAAGGGGATATTCTGCTTAGGTAACCTTTAATTCCCTGAGAGGAGTTAGAACAGAGTGTTTGCTAGCCATAGGACAATATATTAGCCTATCTCAGGTTTCTTTATATCTTGGAAGTTTTTCCTTATGAGAAGCCTAAAATTAATTCCACCTTCTCCCTATTGTTCTCACTCTACCTTTCTGGGCCCTATGGAACAAATTGAATTCCTCTACCATATACCTACCATTTTTGTACTTGAAAACCCCTAGGATGTCATAACATCCAACCACTTTCAGACTAAACATCACCATTTCTTTCAACCAAGCATCATGGCATGAACTCGAAGTTCTTTGCCATCCTGTGTTACCATGCTGTGAATCTGCCCCTCCATACCATTGTCAAGGTCCTTTGCCCAGATCTAACACAGTTTTCCAGATGAGGCTAGATGAGGACAGTGGATGGTAGAATTATCACCTCCCTGGCCCTGGATGATATGCTTCTTTTAATGAAGCCCAGAAAAATTGCTTTTCAGGATGTTACATTAGCTTGTCACTCATACTGATTTTATAGTATGCACACACACACACACACACAAATTAAAATGAATTGTTTTCTAACCCACCACCTCCATCTCGTACTTCAATAGGTCAATTCTTTTTTGTAGTTATAACTTCCTTTGCTAGAATAGTTACTGCCACTTAATCATCATAATAATTATACCCAATATTTCCATACTAAAGGCAGCATGGTGCAATGGAGAGAGTGCTGTACTTGGGCTCAATGGTTGCAGTTCCAACTATGTAAATGCTTTAATTTCACTGAGACTCTTTTTCCTCCAAACTCACAGGGTCATTGTGGCAACCAAGCACTTCACAAACCTTAAAGCTTAAAAAGATGAGCTATAACTGTTATTATTGTAACACTTTCTAAAGTTTTTGTATACAGCTTCACATTTATCATCATCTTCAGACTTCACAACAGCCCATCGAGGTAGATACTACAAATATGATTATACCGATATGGAAACTGAGGCACAAATGGTTATGTGACTTGCCCATTGTGGCACAGTATTTTAACAAAGAGGAGACTTCAGCCAAAGCTTTCTTTCTTCCCAGTCCAGCACTCTATCTAGCCAGTAAAGATACCATAAGGCCTTTCTTTTCCTGATTGTTGTTTGTAATGTACTGAAGTCTGCTCTTGCAAATCTATGATTCTCTGCTGCACTTTGGGTGACCAGCAACTCAATTCTTCTGTGGCTGTTGGTGGTCCATGCTTCTCTACCTTATAGATAGCATCACCAGGAAAATTTTGTTGTTAAAAAGAGGGAGTGAGAGGGGGGGCGGAGCCAAGATGGCGACTGGAAAGCAGTAACTGGCGTGAGCTCCCCACCAAGTCCCTCCAAAAACCTATGAAAAAATGGCTCTGAACCAGTTCTAGAAATACAGAACCCACAAAGGGGCAGAGG
>JAQQSZ010014849.1:0-11416 GCA_028646595.1 Phalanger gymnotis
AAGGGAAAGGGGGATGGGAAGGGAATGGGGTGATGGAGGGGAGGGCAGACTGGGCAACAGGGCAACCAGAATGTACGCCATCTTGGAGTGGGGGGGGGAGGAAATGGGGAGAAAATTTGTAATTCAAACGACTGTGAAAATCAATGCTGAAAACCAAACATGTCAAAAATAAAGAAAAAAAAAATTTAAAAAAAAAAAGGAAGGGAAAAACAGATAGGAGGGGAGTAGGGAGATAGAAAGGAGGGCTGACTGAGGAACAGGACAACTAGAATATACGCCATCTTGGAGCGGGGGCGGGGGGAGAAGAAATGGGGAGAAAATTTCTAATTCAAACTCTTGTGAAACTTAACGTTAAAAATTAAATGTATTAAATAATAAAAAAAAATAAAAAAGATTTGGAAAGACAAAAAAAAAGTGGGGGGAAGATCACAAAATACAAGGATAATCTCTTTCCTACCATGTTAAAGTCAATATATATATGTCTGGGACTAAGATTAACAATTAGAAGCAATGCAATTTTACAGACATGTCCAATCATTTTATAGTCTATGTTTTGTTTGTTTCATCGTGTGTATTGTTTGTTGCACTTTTTATACATTTGAATATCTATAATTCTCAATATAAATTTAAGTTTAAATTGCAAAAGGATACTTTAAAAACCGTGATGCATTTTCCATGCAACTCCACCATATCTGTATTCTATAATAGAAAATGTTCAATACTAAAATGGTTTTATGATCTCAAAAACTTGGATGCTCCTTCCTACGATATAGTTTCCAACCCATCTATGACTTGCCCTTCCTATAAGGTTCATGTCCATGGCTTTTAGTAAGTTCATCACAGGTAGTCCACCTAATGTACAGGAAGACTTCTTGATATCTCTTGAAATTGTCACAGAATCGCCACGAAACTTCGGGAATAGTAATTAGAACAGTATGTCTCCGCTTTTATCACTAAGATTTTGGTTTTAATTACATTTGAAACATAAAAGAACCAAAGCTGTGCTTTAAAAGGGTAGGGGGAGTGGAGAGAGAGAATACCTTTGGACTCAATTTTTTTAAAATGTGGTTTGTTTTGTTTTATCCAAAAAATTACTTCTGGAATCAGTTTTGAACTAAGCTTTGGGCTTAAAGAGGAGACTGTTCACTTTGTACACATGACTAACCTGGTCATTGCAAGGATGCTTGAGGGCAAAGGGCAAGACCACTATAGACTCTTTCCTTGGATGCTCCAGAGCAGAGATAATATTTCAATATTTTAAGGATATATATTTCCTTGATGTGAGTTCTCTGCCACATGTCACAATTCTTCTTTGTCTCAGTAGAGAGTATTTTAGTCTTTCACCCAAATGAACGAGTCTGCAGTCAACCTGGTGATAAGCCTCTCTGAACTTAGGCAAGTTCCCAGACTTTAATTGACATACAATTAGTCACTGAGCCCATACTTGAGGCCTTTCCAGCTTGGAATGACCTGCCAGAGCTTATGCTTTCACTGGTTAATCCTTCAGGAGCTCAGAGTCACTTCCATACCATGTGCTAACTTTGTTCATTCTTATTTTGGAATAAATGTCTACAAACGTCAAAAAATGAGGTCTTTGTTTCAGTTATTCCACTCGGCACTTCAGCACTTCATTGTCGTCTATCTGTTTGTTTATTTCACAATAGACTCCCAAAGGGTTGACTGATTTGGTCAAACTTAGCATACTACCAAAGGGTGTCAGGATACACTTCAACAGTGACTTGCGTTTCAACAGGCCTTATTCAAAACAGAGGTGGCTAACAACATTTCTAGATGAGCAAAGCTTTTCTGTTTTGGAATGTTTCATGGAATAACTTGAGTATGAATATGACTGTGATATATCATGCATATGTAAAGAAAAGATTGATAGGAGAAAGTTTGTTGTCTGTGACTGCCTCCACCTCCAACTCCATAAGACTTTATTCTTTCTCCCTTTGCCAGAGTCATTCTGTGAGGGTGATAAATTTGGAGGAACCTGGTGACATTCTTCCAGGGCAGGAGGATCTTTTTATGATTGTCTCATTGTGGTCAACCCTGTAGTAAAAGCAACAGGTTATTCTAGGGGTGGGGAACCTGTGGCCTTCAGGCCACAAGTAGCTTTCTAGGTCCTTGGGTATAGCCTTTTGATTGAATCCAAGTTTTACAGAACAAATCTTTTTATTAAGTGGATTTGTTCTCTGAAGTTTGGATTCAGTCAAAGGGCCACAGCTGAGGATCTAGTGGCCTCAACGTTGCAGGTTCCTCACCCCTGGGTTATTCCAACAGAAACTTTGGGAAATGTTTTTCTGTCAACCAGTCTACTCAGAGATGAGCTTTGGCCCAACTTTCCTATCATAATCATGGAACATCTTATATTAGTTTGACTAAGGAGGAAAGAACATTCATTCCAATAATTATTAAATGCTGTCAATACCTAAAATTTATAACTTCCATCTAGCTGGTCACAGGAATATGTACAAGGTGGCTTATATATTATCTTGGCTCCCTTACAGAGTGATATATAGAAACCCTTGGTGTTGCATACAATTGGGGAGGGCCAGGCCAAGCACAGAGAACATAATTTGTTCCAGAAAACGAATTTTTAGTCCAATGCCAAAATTCCTTTGAATTTCATTCCTACCTGGATTACTCTGTATCATTCCTCAGAGTAGAATGAAAGTCAGAGAAAATCTTTTCCAAAACAGCCTGCCTAGAATCAAAACTACATGCTCTATGGTCCTGTCTGAGCTCTTGGCCACACAATCAATGGAAATTTTACCAGCTTCTCTATCCTTTTATTTCCTCTTCTGTCAAATAAATGAAATAATATCACCTCTATTCCCTTTATGTCATTCTTGAGAAGCCTGGTTCAAATTCTGTTTCCTCCATAAAATCTTCCTTGATACCCATAAATAACATCTCATAAATCACCTTGTATCTTTCTAATACAGCTACCATTCAATGATGTGAGTCACAATTATCTATTTTCATCTTATCCAATCAATCAATCAACAAGCATTTATTAAATCCTTACTAATATGGATATTAAAAAAGGAAAATTAGTCCATGCTTTCAAGAAATTTGGGGGAGAAAACGTGAATCCAACTAGACAGTAAGCTGTGTGAAGGCAGAGATCACATCGTGTATAAAAACTGTATCTCTCCGAATGCCTAGGACACACAATAAGTCCTAATGATTACTCAGAAAATCAGATTTAGAGTTGGAATGGACCTTCTAATCATTCATTTTACAAAATAGAATAGAGGCCTCAATAAGTGGCAGAGGCCGAATTTGAACCAAGTTCTTCTGCCTCCAAATCCGGAGTTTTTTCTACTGCAATATGTGATCAAACTCCATGTTTGTAGAAGATTCTGAATCCCTATTCTACTCAATTACTGTAGGATTATACCCAATAACAGCAAAGTGGTTAAAGAAACTTGCTAAACTGATCCACAGAATACAATTTTTGCATAACCTCGTAACCATTTATCCTACTGCATGCTCAGACTCCATCAGCTTGTTTGGCAGATGCAATCCCTCCATGCCAAGGACACTAGGGGCTTGCTTCAGGGATGCCTTTGAAATTAATATCTTTTTGTAAAAGCTAATAGATGTTGAGTAGTTAGACCAAACTGAAGTGCAAGTCAAGGGCCCTAACAATGGGGAACACAGCCAACAATGGGGTGCTTGAGCCAATGGCAGTAGAGAAAAAAAGCTTTGCCAGCTTTGCCTGAGGCATCCTGGAATCCTTAGGGTAGATGGAGCCAGCCTGGCTCTGAAAGAGGGAGCCAAACCATAATACATAATGCTGGAAAAACAAATTCAAAGCTTCATAGCCTATATGATGGGTACATGGATGGCTTTTAAGAAACATTAGCAGTATCGAGGTTTGACATATTTTCCTTCTTTCATTATATCCGACCATTTAGAGTAACAACATTCATGAGCAAATTTTAACTCACTTTTTCTTCATTTATGTATCTACAGTAATCAAGCTATGGCATAACCTAGACAAAGCCTAATCCACCTTCATACACATGTCCTTGAGCAACATTTCTGCAAACAAAGTGAGAAGAGGAATGGGAACAATTGTGGAAAAGGGAGACTAGATGCTCCCCTGGGTCTTGCAAAGTCCCTCAGCTGGAGCATTACAGAAATGAAGCAGGCCTTCTTAAAAATTGCTTAGGAACACCAGGCCAACCCTGCCACAGGGGAAATGGGAAAGGCAGCAATCATTTCACGTGTTTCCTAGGTCACTTCCTTGGGCATCAATGCAATGCTGCATTGCATAATCTCCTCCGAAGCTTTCTAGTGATCTTCAGTGCTTCTCAGCTTGAATGAGAGAGAAAGAGAGAGAGAGAGAGAGAGAGAGAGAGAGAGAGAGAGAGAGAGAGAGAGAGAGTGTGTGTGTGTGTGTGTGTGTGTGTATTTTGCTTTTGGTCTCACATATCTAAGTCCATGTGTGCATTTCTGTGTGTGCACATACATATGTGTGTATAAAAATATAGAACCTGATCCCTGGATGATTTTGACCATGCCAGGGCCACATGTCTATCATCGGGAGAGCTTTGTTGTGAAGTTTTTCAGTGCCTGCATTTTCAGAATTAAAGGGTACAGGCACCAGTATAACCACAAAGCCTGAAGTGAACTATTCTGAGCTTCCCCCAAAACCTTTAATTTAATATTATATTTAAAGAAAATGGATAACCTTATGAAGTTCAGAACTACAAATACACATCTGCTCCACAGTCCCTGGAAGCAGAGCTTTGTCTTGAAACCTCTAACCTGGTAAGAATAGAAAATATTTAGTTGGCATTCACAGACTCTTGGTTAAATAATAGATTTGGCTAGAGATTTTTGTTTGTCTATTTGTTTTCTCCACCACCTCCCTTCCCCCTCTTGGCAGAGGTACAAGATAAACTTTGCTGCCTTTCTGCCTGCTATACTTTGTTTTCCACGGTATCAAAGACACTGAATTCATAAACTTTTTGTTGGGCCGGAGTTGGGGGTTTTTTCCCTTCTAGTTCAATGTTCAAGTTTCCTCCACACGTAGGACTTTAGTGCACAAAAAATATTTAATTTCAAAAGTTTAAGTTACATGATTTTAATTACTCACATCAACTAAGTTTGACTCAAAAATCAACCATATCAGGCATGACAGAGTCAAAAATGAAGTCAGAAAAGTGGAGGAGAAAAGCAGCATGTCCATCGTAATTAAAGTGTCTATACATGTAAGGCTGATAGGGGAAGGAATTGTGGGGAGACTGACAGAAGTAGTTTTCATGTTCCGGATTTCCTGGGGTTGAGAATGAGTAGACATAAACTTAATAATATAAAGTATGTATATATATATGTATAAAAATAAATCTTCTAATCAGAAAAGCTCAGGGATAGAGTATCTTGGTTAATTAAATATTGTGACTTATAGAAAATCATATGATCAGAAGACAGAAGGGATGACCTTAGAGGTCATCTAGTCCAGTAGTGTTAAACTCAAAGAGAAAAGCATCCCATTGGGCTGCATATTGACTTAAAAAACCACAAATTAACATTATCTATGTTGCATTTTATTTTTATTTATTTTGTTAAACATTTCCTTATTACATTTTAATCTGGTTCAGGCCACATTCCAAGTTTTGAGAGTTTCTAATCTACTATCTAGTCCAACAATTTCATTTTACCATTGAGGAATCTGAAGCTCAAAGAGAGAAAATGATTTTTCAAGGGTCATACAGCTACTAAGTTATAGAACCAGTACTATCGATCCAAATCTTATGATTCAAAATCTAGCACTCTTTCCATTTCATTAAAATAGAATTCCATCCTCATCAACCACAGTAAAAAGCTTTGAGTCAAGGGCAAGGCCCAATGGGTCAGTTCCAAGTATGAGCTGACATTTAACCTACTTCTCTCACTATACTCTGAACCTCATGCATCTCTAATCCTTGGGCTGAGACCCTGACCTTCTTAGTTCCTGAATCTATTTCACTTCCTGAGTTAAAGACCAGCTGCCAGACCATGTCTGTCACCAGGCTCACATTCAAAGCTTCAAAGGTTTTCCATAGTTATTAGTGTTCTATCACGCCTCATTTTTCCTTGTTTTTTTTTCCTTAATTGTCTACAGAGTGTGTACCAACCAATAGAATATCAACTTGATGTCAGGGATTATTTCCTTTCTGTTATTGTCATAACCCATGAGAGGCGGTCTGGCTTAGCAGAGAGAGAAGCAGGCTGAGCGTAAGGCCTGAGTGCAGATCTATCTTCTGATACAACACTGGTTTTGTGATTCTGGGAAAGTCACTCAACTTCTCTGTGTCTCCATGTAGTTTTGAAAGAATCAGGTTAAAGAGCAGCTGTTGATTGTACTGAAGGAAAGAGCTTATGGGTTGGATTAAGTGACTACTGAGGTCTCATCAAACTCTCAAGTTCCATGAGTCTCATTCCCCAAATTCACATTCATAAACAGAACAAAATCTATAGCCTCTATCACAATGTATAAAAGCAGAAGATTTCTGAGAGTTTCAGTTATAGTTCCTGTTATCTGAGTCTCAATCAATGACAAATCCAGGGGGATCTCTTAGGAGGTAAGAGGAGTTTCTTATGCATGCCAGACCTGGAGTCAGGAAGATCTGAATTCAAATCCAGCTTCAAACACTTATTTGCTATGTGACCTTGAGAAAGTCACTTAACCTGATTGCATCAGTTTCTTCCACTGTAAATAGTAGCACCTATCTCACAAGGTTGTGAACACTAAATGAGGTAACATATGTAAGGTGCTTTGCAAAGCCTTTAGAATAGGAACATTATCTATCTATTTGCACATACATCTGGCTTCCCAGGCTTTTTATTCACATAGAGAGACTCTGGTAGCCATTGTTGCTGTTGTTACCATCCTTGTTGTTTTGAAGGCATCTGGGACTTTTCCACAACTGGATGGCTTTCTTTTTGTCTCTCTTTCTTGTGGGTTCCCCATGGACAAATGAGTGATTATTATACAGGTTCCCCAAGAGAAATCTATCTCTCTTCCTTTATAGGTCCTTGGGAAATAGGGAAAAAACCACAAATGAGTTTGCTGGGTCCTTCCTTTTTAAGGATGATGCCCAACATGAAAAGTGACCATCAGGGACACCTCTGCAGCAGCTGCTGCTTCTCTGACTGGCCTGTCCTTGGGCAGCGATGACGTATGTGGTTCCTGTTGCACTGCAAAATTTTATTGAGTGGATTAATATTTAACATTTTTTCTTACAGTCACATCTTAAAATGTTTGGCTCACATGCTCCATGAGCTATTTTATAAGGGCAATAACACAGGCCAGGGTGTGCATTTGTCAGCCAGGAGAGCACGCAGGAGACTCTGCCAAAGCATTCTCTGTTATGGGGCCACCCATCTCTGGATGCAGTAACAGGGTTGTTGGCGAATAGCACCAAGCCCTGGGACTTTCTGTTCTTGATGTTCGTGCCTCAAATTCCATCTTTCAGGACTGCTGGATTTTTATTAGTGTCATCTGCTATGTTTGCTCTCATTTGAACTGAGCAAAGCACATGTTAGATCAGCGAATTGAGTTCCAGTAGTTCCAGGCTGTGCCTAAGACCACTCACTGTAACAATCCAATCTTTCTTCTGCTAAATGCAGTATCTGAGCAATTACCTCAGCTTCCCCCAAAAAGGCTCTTTTCTCCTTCCATCCCACTCTCTGTACATTAATGTCTGCAACCAGGCAGAGATGCCAAACATTGGTTTCTGAAACTGCCCTCTCTGAGGTCTATCTTAGGGAGAAGAGTCTCTCATTTCATATGTTACTTACTGCCAAGAACTGTGCCTGAGAGAATACACAGGCACCGCCTGAAGTTTTCTCAGCATTTCCTTTTTATTGGAAGCTGCTGGCAAGGGCTTCCACAGTTCCCAGTGCAATAGGACTGAGAGGAAAGTGGCCACTGTTCAGAGTTTGCATAGAGCCCTATGAAATACTTAAATCAGTCAGTGATAAGTCAATCTGAATAGCCCCCAGTGGTAAATTTACCTACCTTTCCCTCTTTGGCTGGTGATAGAGGTGGGTTCCTAGAGAATGACTTTTGGTGCTGAAGAAAAAAAATTAATTTATATTAATTTCCATTTCCTGAGTCTTTTCACAACCTGAGTGTGTGAAATACACAGCAGGCATTGCTCTTAATGATATCAACAGGCAGGGCAAAGTTACCACTTGGTGAAAATGGAAATGATCACAGCTGCTCTGAGAACTCTGACTGGATTAAAATAAGGCATGTGCAAGGTTGTTTGCAGATAATATGCATTCCTGTAATCTTAAGGTGCATTTTAGTCAAATAAAATTCATCTTTCAGTATTATTTAAAAAAAAGAGGGAAAGGAGAGAGATAATGGAAAGTAGAATGAGGGGGTAGGGAAGGTTTCTCAATTAAAGATGGGAGTAATCATGAAGAGATCAAGAGAGCTCAGAACTATGTGTCAGATGGCCTAGTGTCAACAGCCATTTCTCATACAAATCCTTTCCCAAAGTTCCTACTGTTAGTTTTCCACTCTGGAAATTACATTGTATTTATTATGTATTTTTTTAATTTGCTTATTTATGTCCATATGTCTACCTGCCCTCAAAGAACTTGTACTCGAAGGATGGGAAATACTGAATTGCTGTCTTTATGTTACAAGGATCTTGCACATTTTCTTATACATAGTAGGTATTTAATAAATGCTTCTTGAATTGAATTGATATTCTCAATACTAATTCCAACTGTATACAGCCTATTAGCAGGATTTTTTTGCTAATTACACATATTAAAGCACCTATTTACAGAGTGATACTTTTATTGTCCTTTTCTTCCCTCATCTCTAGACTTGAAGGAAAGAAATGAATTACTACAATTTGACATCAAGACAGATTCCATGCTAGGTATCCACCAGTCAGTCAATAAGCATTCACTAAATGCCTATGTGTCAGGCACTGTGTTAAGCTCTGGGGATACAAAGAAAGGCAAAAGACAATCCCTATTCTCAAGGAGCTCACAGTCTAGTTGAGAAAACAACCTGTGAATAATTATATAGAAACAAAATATATACAGGATCACTTTAAGAGTTTGTTCCCACCTTAAAGCAGACACCAGCAGCAGCAGCAGCATTAACATACACACTGGCATCTGTACAGCAATTTCTCTTTATACATTATCTCATTCAATCCAAGTTATAACAATCCTGTGGTGTAGAGACTAGAAATATTGCCATCCCCATTTTATAAATGAGAAAGCTGATGTTTAGAGAGGTTAAGGGACTTTCTAAAGTGACACAACTAGTAAATGCTATCAACTCCAGAAGATTTCTCAATGAGTTTGGGTGTCTGGCTCAGTTTTTCTTTCTCCTCCAACTCTCGCCCTCATACCAGGAAATGCTAGCATACATTCTTAATGTCCCTTAAATTACTCAGTTTCCTAGTCCCTCAATCTTCTCCATTCCCACCATCTCTTTTTCCATGCTACCTCAACTACAGTCACGTTGTTGGTCTTGCCATCCTACACCAGTGTTATACTTCCACATTCATGAACTCTGAAATTTCTTTATCTAATCACTATTTTATCATTCTACCTTTCCTTGTGACCCCTAAACTCATTCTTCATCCTCACTCAGAATGATGTCCATTCCATCTACCAGACTATCATTGCTGCACTGGCTATGCCCTCTACCTTTCCTACCTTGACCCCTCAGTGAACTAGATTCAGCTCTGTACTGTCTTCTAGTCCTGAATGGCTTACCTCCTTGTCCAATCACTAACCATTAATGTTGTCAGACCTCAACCTTGGATTACTCCTACAATGCATCTCCTGCCTAACATTTCCTGCTGCTGAACTGAGCTGAAGAAAAACATAAAACAATTCTGACTGGGTCCACTGTAAATATAAGTTATCTAATTTCAACTGGGCCCTCTCTGCAACAAGATGATCCTTTTATTTGTCCCTTATGTATCTGATTCACAATGGCTATTTCAAATTTTCTTATAGCTCCTCAACATTCTCATGGTGTTCCTTCCCTAAACCCTCTTAGCTGAGGACCTCAGCTGATGCTTCATAAAAAAATGAGGCAGTTTGCCTAGTTTCCCCTTTTCTCCTCTTCATTTAAGATCATTCAGACATCTTCCCACACCATCTCCTCCTTAATTCCTATTTTAGATGAAAAAGTGGCCCTTCTCCTTGCCAAGGCCACCTCTCTTCACATACCTTCGATCCCATCCAATCATCTCCAGCAAACTGCCCTACATATCATCTCCACTTTCTCTAATCTTTAATCTCTTCCCATCTAATGGCTCCTTCCTTTCTGCCTATACACATGCTTATCTTCCCCATCCCATAGGGGGAAAAAGAGGGATATATCGAATGATAGACAACTCTGCTTGCTTGTTATTGCCTTTTATCTGGCCCCCCTTCTCAACTACACTGCTTGAGAAACCTGTATATGCTGGGTACCTCTGGTTCCAATCATCTCACTCACTTCTAAACTTTCAGCAATTTGGCTTTTGAATTCATCATTCAGCTAAAACTGATCTCTCCAGGCGTATTGTGATCTCTTAATTACTAAATCAAATGTCCTTTTATCAATTCTCTGCACCTTTTGACATTGGTGACACCATCAAGAAGTCCCCTACTCCGGGGGGCAGAGCCAAGATGGCAGCTGGAAAGCAGTGACTGGCGTGAGCTCCCCACCAAGTCCCTCCAAAAACGTATAAAAAATGGCTTTGAACCAATTCTAGAGCTGCAGAACCCACAAAGTGGCAGAGGGAAGCAGGGCTCCAGCCCAGGACAGCCTGGATGGTCTCTGGGTAAGGTCTGTCCCGCACAGAGCTCCCAGCTCCCAGCTGAGGGGAGCAGAGCTGAGCCAAGCAGAGCCCAGCGCGCACAGCGTGGACCACGGACTGACCAGACCATGAGCCAAGCGGAGAGTGCCCTAGCATCCTGAATTACTTAGCTGTGGCATACACCAGACCTCACAACCTACAAACAGCAAAGACAACTGAGAAGGTTAGTGGGAAAAGCTGTGGGACTGAGTTTGCGGTTCGGCCACCGCCCCTGGGGCAGCGGAGGTGGAGCAGGTTTAGAACTATGGCTGCAGTTACTTCTGGCCCTAGGCCCACCTGGTGGGAGGAATTAAGTGGCAGATCAGAGCAGGAGTGAAGAGCCTGCTGAAGATTTAAGCCTAATCCAGGTAGGGGGTTCTTGGGGAAGAAGGAGTGCTGGTGAGGCAGCGCATCTGCCCAAGCGTGGAACATAGAACTCTTTAGTCTACAAGCAGTCATACCCCACTGAAAAACTCAAACATTAAGTAAGTTGGCTGGGAACATGGCCAGGTGGCAAAAACACACCCAGATTCAGTCTCAGACTCTGGAATCCTTCTTTGGGGACAAAGAAGACCAAAATATACAGT